>JARYGA010032423.1:0-40661 GCA_030545235.1 Helianthus tuberosus | reverse complement strand
AAATGTTATCACTTATGTAATACATAAGTTTCTAACCTAATAATAAACAAATAAATAAAGCAAAATTTATAAAAAGTATATAGTACATCAAAGTTCATTTTTTCAAAGACATATATTGACGACTTTGTGTTAACCGATTACATTATACATGTTCAAGCCGTAATACATGCGTTTATTCAATTCGTGCAATACATGAGTTTTTAAAGATGTGTTTTTTTAAATTAGTTAGCATATAAACATATATTTATTCAGCTCGTGTAATACATGAGGTTCTAATCTAGTAAATTTATATAGTTAGATAATGAGTGTATCGTATAAACTTAAAAAGGGAGTTTTAGAAAATTAGTTTGTTTAATTGTTATAAACTAATAGATAATTTATTATTATTATTATTATTATTATTATTATATAGTGAACAATTTCATCCCAAAATGAACATAATAATAGTATTTTCTAATTATAATAACAATAACAATAATAATAGGAAGAACAAATTAAGAACTTTTACATGTTTTTTTAACTCGCAAAAAAAGTTATTCTTAGGAATACTGTTTTTTTTCTTTTTCCAATATATGTGAGGTAATATATTATGAAATAGTTTAGAATTATTTAGTATCTTTTAGTAGTCATTGAGCTATATTAATATGTTTATTATTCTTAGGAATACTGTTTTTTTTCTTTTTCCAATATATGTGAGGTAATATATTATGGAATAGTTTAGAATTATTTAGTATCTTTTAGTAGTCATTGAGCTATATTAATATGTTTATTTATTTATAAGTGTATATTATTGTGCACGTGTTTATTCTATAAACATAATCTTCTTACAAACTTAATAGGAAAAACATTAATATGGAAGAGTGTAGTTTAACGTGATGTTATGACATGATACAATTTTTTATGTAATGTAACATAGGAGTTAGGATCCTGTAAAAAAGACTAAAAGTGTGAGAAGGATAAGAAAGAATCTACACCATTAGATTTTTGATCTAATGGTTTAGATTAATAGGGACCAAATTGTAAAATTTGTTTTATTTTTTGGACTGAATTGAAAATTATAGGGGTAATAAAGTCTTTTAGATCCATTCAAAATAGGTAACTGTAATCAAAATCCCTATAATCTCTCTCTCTCTCTCCAATCGCACGACCAGAGAGCTCTTTCTCTCTCTTTCTTCTTGAGTAGCGAAGAAGATGGATTTTGATCTGAACCAGCGACGGTTTGGGTTTCCGGTGTGAAGGGTGGTGATCGGAGACTGAAGAAGACGGCTGAGGAACGAAGGCCGACGACGGGCGATGTTGATGTCCGATGGGGAATTACGACTGCGAGCGGCAGCGGCGACGGCGAGATGTGTAGTTACGTGGTAGGACAATTATCGGTGGTGCAGCAGTGGTGGTGCCGGAAGTGGCAGTGGTGGTGCCGGAAGTGGAGAAGATGATACAGAGGTGTTATTTTTTTCTTTACTGAATGATGTTATATCTTGTACTGAATGGTGTTATTTTGTGTACTGAATGATGTTTTTTTTATTTTCTGAATGGTGTTTTTTCCTTTTCTTAATGGTGTTTTTTTACTGAATTGTGTTATATTCTTGTACTGAATGGTGTTTATTTTATTTACTACTGAATGGTGTTTTTTTTTTGTGCTGAATGGTGTTATTTTTGTGCTGAATGGTGTTTTTATTGTGCTGAATGGTGTTAAAATTTTGTGCTGAATGATGTTATTTTTGTGTGAATGGTGTTTTTTTTGTGCTGAATGGTGTTATGTTTTGTGCTGAATGATGTTATTTTTGTGTGAATGGTGTTTTTTTTGTGCTGAATGGTGTTATATTTGTACTGAATGGTGTTATATTTTTCTGAATTGTGTTATATTTAAAACACCATGTATGAACATGTTCTGAATGGTGTTATATTTATGGACGGTTATTTTCCTTAAATCAGGGATTTTCTCTCTCCAAATCCTTAAATCAAGGATTACCATATTTGAATTTGTTAATTAATTTACAATCTTACCCTTTTCAATTAATTTAGATCTAATGGTTGAGATTATTTCTTACCTTTCTCACACTTTTGGTCTTTTTTACAATAACTCCACCCTGTAACATAGTATGATACTTATACGATATGATATGATACCATACTAACTTATAAGAAAACCGGGCACAATAATCTATTATAATAACCATAAAAGTTATTATAAAAAAATAATGCTGATAGATTTTATTTTATTTAAAAATAAAATTATAGGATTTATAACATTCTAAAAAGACTTAGGGAAATTTGTGACCGCGTTTTGGTGTTTAAAGTGCATTAAAACAACCTATTTCTATTATTATTCTTTTCCTTGCTTATTAATATTCTGTTTTTATTTGCTTATTAATACTATATATTATTTTTTTTGGTGACTAATTTTCAATGTTATATATAAATCTCACCCAAAAATAGGATGTTTATATAAATAATAATTAGCTTGTTTGATTAATAAAAATAACGCTTAGGGGCTGTTTGTTTGGGTCGGAATGGCCCCATTAAGAGGCAAGCCTCTGAACCGGTCAGAGGCAAGGTGTTTGATTCACTAAATAAGGACCTCTTAATGAAAACCATTCAGAGCTGAATGGTTCAGATATTTTTGACATCTGAATAGAACTTGTTCCATCCATACCCTTATGCCCTAACCACATTCCACAGCCATTCTTCATCTCATCTTCTTCCACCGTCCCCAACTCCACTCCAGACCTCCACCCACTCGCCGGCCGACCCCTCAATCGAAGCTCCACACTCTCCGCCCTACCCCTCTGCAGCCCCGCCATCTTCTTCCACCATCAAACCTCCTCATCCGAGACCTCTCCACAATCGATTAAGGTACTATTTCGTCCATAAATGTTTGATTTTGAAGCTATCTGGTTCGATTGTGAAGGGGTTTCATGAATAATTTGAAACCCCTCTTTATTGAAGTTGTCTGGTTCGATTGTGAGGGGTTTTAATGAATAATTTCAAATCCCTTTTTATGATTCAGTATTGATTATTTTCCTAGATTTGGTGTTTATATTAGAAGCTAATTTTGTTGTTTGTTTATATATGCACTTCATGACATATACAGTAAGCATATTCATTGTGATGTATAGTTTGAATTTGGTTTTTTAGTTGACATATATAGTAAGCATATATGTTTTATTTTGCTATATATCACTGTGATGTATAGAAAAGTGCATGAATTAGAAAAATTACATGAATAAAGTTGTAAATTAGTGAACTGTACAGTGATAAAACATATGTTTACTTGATAAATAAAAACTTCATACTTCATAGAGCTGTACAATGGCATTAGTGGTTTATTTTTTGTGTGTTTTGATAAAGGGATTCTAACTTGATGACAATTTTAGAGACTTTTTACCTACCTTTCACATTGTTAAAGTGATTCTAACTTTATTTTTTGTGTGTTTTGATAAAGTGATTCTAACTTGAGTTTGAATTTGTGTTTTTACTTGTCAAGGTGTGATGGTTTAATGATACGATATTGTGATGTTTAATGGTGTGGTTTGTGTTAAGTAGCTATTTTGTTTGTGTTTTGAATTGTTCAAAGAAATGGCACAAAAAAGGGGTAGGACTAATTGGAACCTAGAGGGTGTTGAGAAAACATTTCTTGAAACATGTCTTCAAGAAATCACACTTCGTGGACGTGAAGGGAGCAGTGTCATGAGATCTGAATTCGGCATTGACCGGTCATGCATACACACAAGAATTGTTGCATGGGTCTTCTACACAATGTAATGAGATGATGCGTCTTTCACGTGAGGCATTTGTACTATTGTGCAACCATTTTAAACAAAAAAATTGGTTGCAAAGTAGTAGGTACATAAGCTTTGAAGAAAAGTTGGCTATGTTTTTTATGGTCATAGGACATAATGAACGTTTTCGAATGGTTAAACGGAGGTTTCAACACTCGACTGAAACTATTCATAGATGTTTTCACGAGGTGTTAAAGGCAATGATGAATTTCGCAAGAGAAGTTATAGTTCCAACATCTTCCAATGCAAACGCCAATACATCAGAACGACATAGAAAGCTAAAAGAAATATTTTCTGGAGCAATAGGTGCATTAGATGGCACTCTTGTACATGCAATTGTGCCTGCTGATCAACAGACTCGTTATAGGGGAAGAGGAAAAGGTGAATGCTTTAAAATGTACTAGCAATTTGTGATTTCAATATGATATTCACGTTCGTATGGGCCGGATGGGAGGGCATTGCACATGATTCACGAGTTTTAAAAGAAGTAGCATTTAACCAGACTTCCGGCTTTCCTTTCCTACCACCAGGTTTTTTCCATTCTTAACATTGATTATTCAATACATTATGTGTTTTTTTTATGTAATAGTTTTGATACTAACGTTTACAGATAAATATTACCTTTGCGACGCTGCATACACCAACACACGTGGATTTATGACTCCCTACCGTAATACGAGGTATTGGTTAGCCGATTTTCGACGACAACGTGCATTAACTAAGGAAGAAAAATTCAATCATGCACACGCACAACTGAAAAATGTTATTGAGCGCTCATATGGTGTTTTGAAGGCAAGATTCCCAATCCTAAAGCAAATGGCTCCCTTTTCTTTTCCAATACAAAGAGACATCGTGATTGCTTGTTTCGCCGTCCATAATTTTATAAGGAAATGCAATATTCATGATCAATTATTTATGGACTACGATGAGAACACTTTGTTTTCCGAAATACAAGGTGGAGAGAGTGATGGGCTGTTCGTTCAAGACATAGAATGGGGTTCACAAGGCATTGAGTATATGAATACCTTACGTAATCAGATTGCTAGTCAACTATCATCAAATGGTTCAAATTAAAATTGTACGAAAAGTATGAATTTCTATTTGGATTATAGTATGTTTCCATATACTTTGAAGAATTTATGTGTAACTTGGATTTTCTATTATGTTATGTATTTTTTTCAAGTTATTCATCATTCAGTACAAAGCACTAAACAAACAGCTATATTTCATTCAACACAAAGTAGTTCAGAGGGGTAAAAATGTCATTTTACACAGTCATTCAGAGGTGCAACCAAACAACACTTTACTGGTTCAGCACTTATTGGTTCAGAGTCTCTTAACCATTCAGACCTCTTATTCATTCAGCACTTAACCATTCAGATGTTGCCAAACAGCCCCTTACTTGAGGTATATATCTTTGGGTGAAATTAAATGTTAAAGTTGAATATTGTTATTAAAATCTAAAAATTCACTATAATAAAAAAAATCGATGCAGTACAGAGTAACACCCCAATCAAGTCTGAGCACAACACAATTACAAACTTATTAAATAGTAAGACCATGCGTAATGGTTAATGACTTCTAATGGGCATTTTTTGACACATCAATATTATAATGCGCCTTAAAAAATTGTGTAATGGTTAATGCCTTTTAATGCCCTCATTCCATTATTACTTTCCAATTTTGTTTTCCTCATTGGGCTTTATACTAGAAATGTCCCTTCATCTTCATGCCCATATAAAGCCTAAAGGGGTGGTGTTGAGGGCATTATCAAGCCACTTCACGCCCTTATAATGCCGATTACTTGTGGTCTAATAAGACTAAGAAATCTGAAATACCTAAATTATATAATCCTACAAAAAGCAACTTGGGTTGCCTCTCTAGAATGGAAAGTTGCGACTTTTAAAAAATAACACACACATATATATATATATCTTTGCTTTATTATTATTATTATTATTATTATTATTATTATTATTATTATTATATATCTATTCAAAAAGTAACATACACCCTTTTATTTAAAACTCATACCCCTTTATTTACATCGACCCTTTTGTTTAAAACACACAGCCCTTTGTTTACACCTATTACCCATTTATTTAATATTTATCCTTTTGTTTAAAACACATATCTCTTTATTTTCACCCACCATTTTATTTAAAACACATACCTTAATGTTTCCACCCATTTATTTAACACACCACATATCACTACAACCGTATTATGATATATATATCTTATGTAAAAAAAACAAGTTTAAGAATATTAAGGGGTTGGTTCCGGTATAAACCATATTTTTCCTACAAACCGTAAGAACAGATCCTAGCACTTAAAAAAAGTTAAATTAGCATATATCAAAATAATGCATACATAAAAGTAGCACTTTTGAATTATATTAGCACATAAAATTAATCAAGATAATTTATTTTAGCACATATTTTAATGATATCAGCATTTTTCTTAATCAGCACATTGAAAACCAAAGAAAGAATTAATTGTTTGTAGCATATTTATAGGGAATTCAATACAATTGTTATTATTTAGGATATTATTTTATCATTTCTCTATAATTAGTTGGATGTCACGTGACACTTTTTAAATGGTTCTTACAGTTTGTATGCGAAATGGGGTTTGTATTTGATCCTACTCCAGAATATTAAATACCAACAAAAACTAGAAATTGGAAATTAAAAAATAATGGAAACAATTCTTTCTTAAAATTTAACTAGGTTTAAAGAAGTTTGCCGCGTTGCGACGAATTTCTTTTGTTATTTAGTCTATGTTTACATGTGTTTTGAAATCACTATGAGCGTGTTGTGAACGGAACTGCTGACAAGAATAAAAAAAATGTGTAGAAAAACACACTGATGCGCGTGTGGTGTTACAGGTTTTTATGTATATTTTTAGCCCTTTTTACACGTTAGTCAAGTTTTAAATTTATAAAACACGATATTTTACTAACACCAAACACACATATGGGCAAGTGCACCCATCGTGAGCGTAGTATAGTGTTGGTAAGATACCGAGGTCGTCCAAGGACACAAGAGATTTTAATACCGGTTTATCCTCAACGTCTAATCAAATCAAAAGTTTAGAAAAAGGTTTTTAAACAAGAAAATAAAAACTAACTAAGATGCTGAAAAATAAAAATAAAAGTAAAAACAAATAGACAAGATGAATCACTTGAATCCGACTCGTGTTTAGTGTAACCTTTGATTATTTCTGCACTTTTGCACTTTTTAAGAGATTATCTTAGTTATTGTAGTAGGCCCCTCTTTTGAAGGTGACGTTACCCTCAACCCAGTAGTTTGAGTCAGCAAGGATACAATCCTAAAGGGTTCGATTATTGAAAGATAATTAATCAAGTTAATAATGCGTAATGTGGTAGGCCCCTCTTTTGAAGGTGACGTTACCCTCGGCTAAGTAGTCTGAGTCAGCAGGGATACAGTCCTAAGTAGCCGGGTTAATATATTAATAGTAGTTTACATATGAGGGGATCAAGGAGTTCGGACCCCCGCCATCCAATACCAGTGGGTATTGAAGGAGGTCCTACTAAAGTTGACCCAGGTCCTTGCAGGATCTATACACTGAACAAGGCAAGACTCTTACCAAACCATTCCCTTAACCCCCGACCAGGTAGCCAACATATCTCCATATAGACCGTGGAGATATGAATGGTGAAAATATTTTATTTTATATAGACAGTAAAATAACGCCAAGACACCACGGACAAATGATAAGGAAGATTCACCTTCAACATAAGAAACTAGTTATTAAAGTCATTAATACATAACCAAATAAAAAGTGCGAAAAGCTTAAAAATAAAAAGTATTACACTAGACACTTGTCTTCACCAAGTGATGTAAGAGACTTAAGCAAACATGGCCATTGATTGTCAAGAACTCTTACGATCAATCTTGGATCCCGAGACTACTCACATACTCTATGATGGATGATGGATGATGGTGGTGGATGTGGGTTGTGATGGTGATGGTGGGTGGGTGAAGTGTGAGAGAGGTGGTTTGCCAATGGATCGTTTTCAAATGAGCCAAGCACCCCTATTTATAGTCTGCACAGAAGCCCGGACACGGCCCCGTGTCCACCCATCTTCTCTTTCTTCATTAATTTCAGTTTGTCTGCATTAGTTGACCATGCCCCCGTGTCCGCTGGGCACGACCCCGTGTGCAGAAGCGTATCTGTACTATCAAGATTTCCCTAGATTCTGCGAATCTTAGAGTTGACCACGGCCCCGTGTCCGCTGGGCACGCCCCCGTGGTAGGTGATAGAAGCTTCTACAACTTTGTCTTTTCTGCAGACACTTGGGCACGCCCCCGTGCTCATTGAGCACGGGGCGTGTTCAGCCTTTTATTCTCTTGTTTTGCTTGGGAAGATGTTGTCGGGGGGTCGGGCATGCCACGTTTATTTATTTTCTTGTACTTATGTTAGATTTAGCTGCCTTTTTGCTTCTTTTGTTCATTTGAGCTCATTTAATCCTGAAAATATAAAAGGAAGACAAAAACACACTTTTTCCAACATTAGTACTAAAAAAGGGTTAGTTTAATGCCACATTTGATGTAATTTATATGTTGCATTTTGCGCACATCAAATACCCCCACACTTGAATCTTTGCTTGTCCTCAAGCAAAACTCTTTATAATGTGGCTTTACACTCCCAAATGGAACGAGTAAAAGAGAAGGTTTTTGGGCTTGTCATAGAGTGTCGGGATTTCCAAGATTCTTTATTAAGTTTTATTTTTAATTATTTACAATCTTATTCGTCATGATTTATTTAAAACGTTTCATAAGAGAAATTATTTATTAGGGCATAACATTCCTTTTTAAAATTCCATTTATATACAAGTTCACATACCTCACTGGGGATCACTCAACACTCGGCCGAAAATGTTTTTTAGTGAAACACTCGAGAGCGGCATGGAACTTACTCCTACCATAAGCTTGCCAAGCAATCAATCCTCCTCCTATTCAACTATATACCTTTGTAAATATCAAGAGGACTTTTGGGGGAAGGGTTAGGCTTGGGTTAAAGGTAGGTGGTTGGGTTAGTGGTTTGTAGAAAAGGGCGAAAGGCGTAAAAAGCATCGGTTTTCGTAAGACTTTTTATGTTTGTAACTTTTTATTTTGATGAAGCGATTCTTCAAACAAAGTTCTTTTTTTTTCTTGATAAACTTGTTTGTTTATTTCTTTTGGCTTCATCATCGTCATACATATACATATATATATACATATATACATATATATATATATATATATATATATATCGATAAGGAAGGTCATATGAAAAACCGAGCTTTGTTACTAAAATAAAGGGTTTAAAATGAAAAAGGGTTTTGGTGGGTAAAATGGTGTTTGTTTTTGGGTTAAGAAATGAAAAGGTTTAGACTCAAAGGGGTTAACTAGGGGGATTTTGGGTAGGTGGTAAAAAAAATAAATGGTGTTGAAATAAAAAGGGTTAGTCCTAATGCCTCCATCATTTACTTACTCGGGTTTAAGTTGGTAAGGACCGGGAATGTATCGTCGTGGCAAGTTCTAGAGTTGTAAGAACCAAGCGGCTATTCACACAAGAAACGAAAAATGAGCATTTAGTTTAAAGATGTGTATTTGTATGCTCAATAAAAGGCTCAAAACTCACTTTTTGTGGGAATGGGTTTTTATGTGATCAAGTATATATAATCAACAAACAAGTTTATCAAGAAAAAAAAAGAACTTTGTTTGAAGAATCGCTTCATCATCGTCATACATATACATATATATATACATATATACATATATATATATATACATATATATATATACATATATACATATATATATATATATCGATAAGGAAGGTCATATGAAAAACCGAGCTTTGTTACTAAAATAAAGGGTTTAAAATGAAAAAGGGTTTTGGTGGGTAAAATGGTGTTTGTTTTTGGGTTAAGAAATGAAAAGGTTTAGACTCAAAGGGGTTAACTAGGGGGATTTTGGGTAGGTGGTAAAAAAAATAAATGGTGTTGAAATAAAAAGGGTTAGTCCTAATGCCTCCATCATTTACTTACTCGGGTTTAAGTTGGTAAGGACCGGGAATGTATCGTCGTGGCAAGTTCTAGAGTTGTAAGAACCAAGCGGCTATTCACACAAGAAACGAAAAATGAGCATTTAGTTTAAAGATGTGTATTTGTATGCTCAATAAAAGGCTCAAAACTCACTTTTTGTGGGAATGGGTTTTTATGTGATCAAGTATATATAATCAAATTTTATCTAGATTTGTCATGTCGTTTCATAATTTTCTTATGCTGGTTCTTTTTATCACAACGCTATCAGTTGTAAATTTGTAAAAATATAACCTTTTTAGAATTTGGAATTCCCAAATTAAACCTAGACAAGTAAAAAAATGAAAAATTTTTGAAAAAAAATTGGGGTGTTTAGCGGTTCCAATAGAGTTTTGTGTAAGGCTTGTAATTAGGACTTGCAAAATTCAAGGTTTTAGCATCCCCCCCCCCCCCACACTTAAATTACACATTATCCTCAATATGTCCTAAAAATAAGTTTTTAGGTTGATTGAGTGTGTAAAAAGATGTGAAAAAGCAAAATTTTATGTTACTTGGCGTCTGGACACGGCCCCGTGTTGGGTGAACACGACTCCGTGGTCAGAGTGCCAGTAACGAGAACTTACAGAAGGTGGACACGGGGGCGTGTCGGCTGGGCACGACCCCGTGTTTGGTAAAACTCTGCAGAGTTTTGACAAACAGCAGGTCTGGGGTAATGGGCACGGGGGTGTGTCGGCTGGACACGACCCCGTGTAGACAATCTGCAAAGGTGAAAAACAGGTTTCCGGCTTCGGTTTTGTTGTCCCGACTTTAGTAGCACTAATGTTTAGTACTCTAAGCCTCGTATGTACCTGTTTAACTAATAAACACTACACCAAACCATAACAAACATCCTAAATTACCATCGTTCAAACATCCATACCACAAAGTTAAAATAAAGAAAATGCAGAAAAGTAAAAAGTGTTAGAGGAAAGTAAATTGTTCAACACACGGCACGCAGGCCGGAAATTGTTCATGAGAAAAGGGGGTTAACCTGTTAGACCTTCAACCAGCTGCTCCTACCACCACTCCTTCCGCCAAGTCCATGTCCTCGTCTTCATCATCATCTCCTCCTCTGTGCCCCGCCATGTACTCCCGGATGTTCCCAATTTTATCCTGTATGTCGGATATGTTTCTCTCTATTGCTCCGACCCGGGTGTACGTGTTGCTGGCCATATTGTAGATGTTCCTGGTGCACATGAGGTTTTTCTGCAATAAATCATGTAAACTTTGGAAGTTAGGAAAATCGCCTCCTTGAGAGGAGGATTGGCCCGGATCACCCTGGGGCTGGTAATGGTACTGAGGAGGAGGTTGGAAATGTGGAGCGTGTAAGACGAGTGCCTCTTGCGGGTTCCAAGCATGCCCCTGGACTCTTTGGAAGCTAACAGTCCCGTCTTTTGCTTCATAAATCAGGTTCATGGAGCGACAGATGGTCATGTCCACTCTTCCCGACCATGGGCTCTTTTGGAAAGACCTGGGCATGTTCACGAAATGCTTGAAGAGACGGTATATCCACCCCCCAAAGAAGATAGAGGCCGGTGGAGTAGCGAGCTGGTTCCAGTGCATGTTTTAGAGCAGGAGGTACGGAACGTCAAGGTTGGTGCGGGTATGAATGCAATGAAGGACCACCAGATCTCTTAACTCTACAACGCCACTGCTGTCGTGCCTTTGGCTAAGAGATAAGTGAGGACCCTATGGATATAACGGTAAAGAGGGTCCCTCAAATTAGTGCTCTTAGTGCTGCTTGGATTGAAGTTGCCTTCTCCTATTTACGCCCACGTAGCCTGGCGTTGGTTTTCTAGTATTTCACGTAAACCTCTGATGTTTTCTTCATCCCCCGCATCTTCCTCCGCATACAACCCAACTATCGACCCAAACTGTGCTATCGAGATTGAGTAGTTAGTCCCTCCACACCGGAATTCTACCCTATCATTATCGAATGGATCGACTCTCGTTTTGAAAGCTAGTGTGTTGTAGAATTCAAGGTTATTTTCATGGACTGAACGAAGTCGAGTGCACAGGGCGGCTCTTAGTGGGCTGGTGACTAGGTTGTTGAATCGGTCAAGCAGGTTCACTGCTCCTAGAAGATCCATGCATACTATTCGTAGGTATTCCTCTGGCCTGGTTCGAAGCACGTCGTATCTTGCTCTAGCATCCAACTCATTTGCATTGAACCGCGTGAATTTCTTGGACATCTAAAAGGAAAAACCAAACAATTAGCACGAAACAGTGAAATTTTCGGAGAAAACTGAAAACAGTCGGCTGAACACAGCCCCGTGTTCAGCAGACACGCCCCAAGTTGGTCTGAATTTGGCTGGACACGCCCCCGTGCTCAGCAGGCACGACCCCGTGTCCAGAGGTCTGTTTCCCAAAAATCCCATTTTTCGACCCGGTCCTGAAAACTTGAAAATTTTTGGTCCAGTAGGGGCAGTTTTCCCCGAAAATGAAACCCCACGTGCCGATTTTCCCAAAACAAACCGTTTACCCCTTCAATTTTATATTTTTTTGTTCAAAAAAAAGGGTTTGGGGTTTTTGTGAGAAATCGGGCAAATCTTCAAACAATACAAGTTGATTTACTTCCTATAACACGTATCTATACTAATGCTAACAGATCTAAGGAAAAATTTGAGGTTCGATCCGGATGAAGTTCAAGAACCCTAGATTTTTCCCCAAATTTTTGGTGTTTTAGCTACATGCAAATGCTTAATCTAACTACTAAAGATGATAGAATCATACCTTGATGTTGTTAGAAGTAGAGGAGACGTCGGAATCTTGCAGAAAAATCGCCTGAACCAGAGAGTTTTCGGGGAAACGGGGCGTGTGGAATGAAGAAACTGTTATGAAAAAGGGGTTTTATCCCGACAGTTGCGCAGACACAGCCCCGTGGGCGGGCAGTTTAATTTTTTTTAGTGCTCGTGTGAGTGCCCTGTTTCCCAAAAACTTGGTTAGAAGACTTACCGATTTAGATGTCAACCCGCTTATTCGTAACTTACCAGGTATGATGCTGATGCTTTCATTCTTCGATCGTTTGAAACGAGATTTCTTCCACCTCATCCTCAATGAATCCTTGATAGAGCTTCAGCCGTTGGCCATTGACTTTAATGGATTTCCATTTCGAGATTTAATTTCTACTGCACCGTGTGGGAAAATATGGGTGATGGAAAAAGGTCCTGACCACCTAGACTTTAATTTACCAGGAAATAGCCGAAGTCGTGAATTAAACAATAGAACTTGATCTCCTACTCGAAATTCATTAGGTTTAATGTGTTTATCATGCAAATTTTTCATTCTTTCCTTATAAATTTCAGAGTTAGAGTATGCATAATTCCTAAGTTCGCCTAATTCATTTAATTGACAAAATCGGTTTTTACCGGCAATATCTAAATCTAAATTTACATTTTTAATTGCCCAGTAGGCCTTGTGTGCAATTTCTACTGGCAAATGACAGCTTTTTCCATAGACGAGCTTATATGGGGTGGTACCTATTGTAGTTTTATAAGCAGTTCGAAAAGCCCATAATGCATCATCTAATTTATCGGCCCATTCCTTCTTATTTAACCCTACGGTTTTTTCGAGTATCTGTTTTAAACCTCTATTAGTCACTTCGGCTTGTCCATTTGTTTGAGGGTGATATGCCGTTGAGACCTGATGATAGACCCCATATCTTGTTAAAAAAAATTCAAGTTGATGGTTACAAAAGTGGGTACCTCTATCACTTATTAATGCTTTAGGTGTTCCAAAACGAGAGAATAATTTTTTCAGAAATCTTATCACGACTCTTCCATCATTTGTTGGAAGTGCCTCGACCTCGGCCCATTTAGACAAGTAATCTACCGCCACAAGTATATATTTGTTTCCTTTTGACGGTGGGAAAGGTCCCATAAAGTCGAGTCCCCACACATCAAAAATTTCACAAACAAGAATACCATTTTGTGGCATTTCGTTTTTGGAAGAAATATTACATGTTCTTTGGCAAGCATCACATGTCTTGACAAGACTTTGAGCGTCTTTGTAAATGGTTGGCCAATAAAATCCTGAATCAAATACCTTTCGTGCGGTACTAGTGACACCATGATGTCCTCCGTATGGACCTTCATGACAATGGCGGAGAATTCTTCTTGCTTCACTACCATGTACGCATCGTCGGATGAGCTGATCGGCACACATTTTGAAAAGATAAGGATCTTCCCAAAAATAATGCTTCACATCGGCAAAGAATTTTTTTCTTTGATGATGTGGCCATCCTTTGGCGACTATACCGCTAGCTAAGTAGTTAGCATAGTCGGCGTACCATGGTTCTTCTCTGTATTCCACCATTTCCAAGGACTCCGTTGGAAATTTTTCATTGATTTTTTCATCCCTGGTTTCCTCCAAAGCTGGGTCTTCTAGGCACGAAAGATGATCTGCTGCGGTGTTTTCTGCTCCTCTTTTGTCTTTGATTTCAATATCAAATTCTTGGAGGAGTAGAATCCACCGAATCAAACACGGTTTAGCATCCTGTTTCTTGAAGAGATATTGAATGGCTGCATGATCTGTATAGACTATTGTTTTAGAAAGAACAAGATAAGAACGAAATTTATCAAAAGCAAATACCACAGCTAGTAACTCTTTTTCTGTTGTTGTGTAATTTTCTTATGCATCGTTAAGTGTTTTACTAGCATAATAAATTGGGCGAAAATGCTTTTCTTTTCTTTGTCCCAAGACTGCTGCAACTGCAAAGTCACTTGCATCACACATGATTTCGAAAGGTAATTTCCAATCAGGCGCTATCATGATAGGTGCATTGACTAGCATTTCCTTGAGTGCTAGAAATGCTTGATTGCAATCCTTGTCAAAGATGAAAGGGGCATCTTTTTCAAGTAATTTTGTTAGAGGTCTTGAGATTTTAGAAAAGTCTTTGATAAATCGCCTATAGAATCCGGCATGTCCTAAGAAACTTCTGATAGCTCTAATGGAGGATGGGGGTGGTAATCGAGAAATAGTGTCTATCTTTGCTCGATCAACCTCCATTCCTTCGCTTGAGATTTTATGACTGAGTACTATTCCCTCCGTTACCATGAAATGGCATTTTTCCCAATTAAGGGCGAGGTTGGTTTCCTCACATCGGGATAGCATTCATTCAAGGTTATCGAGGCATTGGTCGTATGAATCTCCAAAGATAGAAAAGTCATCCATGAAGATCTTGTTCGTGCACATGGAAGGACTTATGCCTTTAATATCTACAAGCTTCCAAGCGATCACATTTTTGTGTTTTTTTCAAAAGTGCAATTAATTTTTCTTTTTCTACACTAGATAATTTAGATGAAAAAATTACAGGTGATTTACCATCTTTGTCGAGAAAAGCATATTCCAAACCTTTTGGGAGTTCTTTGAGCTCAAGAGGTGTGTCTTTAGGAGACTCCTTATTTGGTTGCTCATTTTGATCAAGAACTACAAAGGTTTGTTCTATGGCGATCTCTTCTTCAACAAAGTGGTTAATTTCTTCTCTTGTATCGGGTGGTTCATCTTCATCTTCAATTAGGGGGTCATTATTGCCGAATGGATATTTCATTGAACGCTCAAGATCGACACTCTTTTTAAATGCCCCTAATTGAATAGATAGATTGTTGCGCTTCCTGTTTTTCAAAGCTTCGTGGGTTTTTACAAAAGGTCGTCCCAACACTAGAGGAGCGTCATCAAGGATGACAAAGTCGGTTTGGATTACCATTTGATTTGTTTGAACCAAGACATCCTCAACTACACCGATTGATTTTATTACTTTCTGATTGGATAGAAAAATGGGTATTTGAAGTGGAGAAAAGTCACCAATGCTTAATTTTTCGAAAATGTAGTTTGGCATTATGTTAACACAAAGATATTTATCAATTGTGATATTACTAATAAATGAATTTTGAAAAAAAAAACATGAAACCGGTGTAATGTTAATTTCAAATGGATCTTCTTTTATTAGTGAAGTTTAATCATTAGTTAACTTAACGCTTACCGTTTCGTCAATTTTAGTGTTAGTGTTTAACTCTTTTAAAAACTTAGCATGAGTGGGAACTAAACAACGCTTTTCGAAAGAAGGTGACAAGAGATTAATTTCTTCAAAATTAGACTGTTCTTGAATTTTATCGTTATCGGACTCACCTTTTTCGTTGTTTATCTCATGTGTCGGTTTTTCACTTATTTGTTCTTCTATTTTTATATTTTCAACTATCTCTTTTTTATTTAATTCTTCTCTTGCGCGGGACTCCTCTTCCCTTGCGCGAGATTCTGATATGCAACGTTCGATAGTTTTAATTTTTTCTATTATCCTATCGGCTATGTCGGTGATAGAGTAAGGATCGGGATCCTCAAAGCTCGAATTCGGTTGTTCGATCCTTTGTTCCTCATAATACTCATAGGAAGTAGATGGTTCACACCATTGTCCTTCATTGTAAGTATACGATGGATAAGGGTCGTAATTTTGTTCTTCATAATACTAATACGAGGTGGGTTATTCATGCCATGGTTCCTCATAATAAGCATATGAAGGTGGCTGCTCATATCTTGGTTCCTTAAAGTATGAGTATGAAGGCTCATACCTTGGTTCATCAATATATGAGTATGAGGGAGAAGGTTCATACCTTTGGTCTTCATAGGATGTGTATGAAGTTGATGGCTCATACCTGGGCTCCTCATAGTAGATGTATGAAGTGGATGGTTGAAATAAGTCACAATATTGAACCGAGTGCGGGTTACCACAATTAGTGCAATAGTCTTCCCTATAATCATCCTCCTCATAGGTGTAGTTGTAGCCTCCTGAGTATTGATCCATGAGAATCACTCAGCAGACCACAACAAAGTATCGAGACCAGAAAACAAAAATAAAAACGGAAACAAAGGCTGGACACGGCCCCGTGTTCAGTGAGCACGGCCCGTGTTCAGATTCTGTATCTGGGCGTTTTAATTAAAGTTACTGATTTCGTTGAGCACGGGGCGTGTTCAGTGAGCACGGCCCTGTGTTCAGGCTACTGTAAATGCAAAATCTAACTAAAATGCAGAAAAAATTGCGCGCGTTTTAAAAAGGTTTTGAAAAACTGATTAGGCCGTCGATTTTAAGCTTTCTTAAAATCCTTGAGTCCCCGGCAACGGTGCCAAAAACTTGATGCGCGTGTGGTGTTATAGGTTTTTATGTATATTTTTAGCCCTTTTTACACGTTAGTCAAGTTTTAAATTTATAAAACACGATATTTTACTAACACCAAACACACATATGGGCAAGTGAACCCATCGTGAGCGTAGTATAGTGTTGGTAAGATACCGAGGTCGTCCAAGGACACAAGAGCTTTTAATACCGGTTTATCCTCAACGTCTAATCAAATTAAAAGTTTAGAAAAATGTTTTTAAACAAGAAAATAAAAACTAACTAAGATGCTGAAAAATAAAAATAGAAGTAAAAACAGATAGACAAGATGAATCACTTGGATCCGACTCGTGTTTAGTGTAACCTTTGATTATTTCCGCACTTTTGCACTTTTTAATAGATTATCTTAGTTATTGTAGTAGGCCCCTCTTTTGAAGGTGACGTTACTCTCAACCCAGTAGTTTGAGTCAGCAAGGATACAATCCTAAAGGGTTGGATTATTGAAAGATAATTAATCAAGTTATTAATGCGTAATGTGGTAGGCCCCTCTTTTGAAGGTGACGTTACCGTCGGCTAAGTAGTCTGAGTCAGCAGGGATACAATCCGAAGTAGCCGGGTTAATATATTAATAGTAGTTTACATATGAGGGGATCAAGGAGTTCAGACCCCCGCCATCCAATACCTGTGGGTATTGAAGGAGGTTGTAAGGACCTGCAAAAATATCCCATAACACTCCGTAAGTGGAAACCCGGACCCCTAAAACCCTAATCCTTGTGAAAAATCAAGAAATTCAATGTTATGGTTCGCTCGCGGGCCGCGTATGAGTTAACCGAAACTTACGCGGGGAACGACAGCTCAAGGATAACCGGATAAGGATGATGTCACACCCCCAAAATCCACCCTGCGGAGTACCACCGCTTGGAGGCATGACATGACCAGGATCGAGCCACCAGTCATATTGAACAACATAATTAAGTAAATAAAACTGACCACAATACGATTGGTGACCAAAAGTAAGTTAACCAAGTTTAATTTAAACAGCGGAAGCATAAGACGTTAACCCAAAACATAAGTTCCATAGTTTATAAAGTTCAATTATTAAGTACAGGACATAACAGTCCGCATCCCACAATGACTTCTTCCTCGTGCAAGCTCCATAAGCGTCTAGCGACCTGTAAGGCATGTAACAACGAGTCAACAACAAAGTTGAGTGAGTACACGGTTGGTTGTTTAGTTTTAAGTTGTTTCTGAAAACGTGGTTTGACTTTCGTTGGCTTATATGCCATGGGGGTTACCCCTTAGTTGAAAGCATGTTTAACCAGATTCTTTTTATTACCCAAATCATACCCATAATTAGTGGGGGGCTTCCCCATGTAAACCACTAGACTGTCCTGATATCGACAACTGACGAATAACGTGCCCTACATCAATGTTCTATCATCATTGACAGTTTGCCATAGTCCATTAGTACACGCCCGTTCGGACGACACGGTGTGAGGTTTGTTAAACCTAATAGCGATATTAACTAATGACCCGCTCGCCATCGGCCTCGGCGATTAAGTCGATATAAATTTGAGGGCTTAGGTGATAGAGTTTTGTCTAGTAAGTTTTAAGGTTGTTGTCCTACCCAAGGAGGACGAACGTACGTATTCTGCACAAGGAGAATTCGTAGGATTAATAATGGCATCCTACCTATGGAGGATGGCCGTACATATCCTACCCAAGGAGGATATGTAGATTTCATTTTAGTTTCTTAACCCGTTCCCAAACCACCGGGAATCCCATGCCTTGTAGAAAGTGTGAACTTACCTCGGTTGCTCGGTCTGACTCTCAAATATAGCTAACAGTCAAGATCGGTCAATCACGTCCTAGTATGATTACCAGTTAGTTATTTAGTGGTTTTCAAATAGAACACAAAGTTCCTACACGTATCTATCACATAACATGCATCACTTTAACGGTTTATTCCCATATAAACTTCCCATCTATTCTCGTTCATAAGCAAACATACGACATTGCACATAACACATATAACATGTTATATCATTCACAGATAACATACCCGACATTTAGACATGAAATCACTACTTTTGTCGTTTCAGTTTATTCTTCAAAACTGGGCTGTTTTCGGGGTTTTTAATAAAATAGTTAACTTGTTCCAAAAATTCCCAACTTTTTACAGAAGGTCTTAAACGATCCAAATATTACCGTGTAAAACTCTCGAGATCCAATTCATTACCAATATTTTATTAAAAATCATTTTCCGGACTGAACTCAGATTTATCTTTTTCTGACTGCAGTCCACGGAATAATTTATTTAAAATTCTTCGTAAGTTCGTTTTACGAAATTCCAGTGGGGTAATTACAAATACATCAGTTGTCATCTACTATACAAATTTCATGAGCTGATTCAACATATATTTCCAGTTATGACTAAAAACATATCACCCCTTTACTGCAGCAAAAACTCAGCTTCAGTTGCTGTTTTTAAAAGGGTCTTTAAAAATAGTAAACGAAATCCAAAAATTATGATTCCAGTGCCATTAGAACCATATTTCATAATACATAAATCTAGACTTCATAAAATACATTTTTCGCTTAATTAGGGTCCCGTTACAGCCAACTGAAGTTGGCTGTAATCACCAAACAACTTTCTGTTTTTCAGCTATTACATTCTAATGCGAGTTATTTTGGTTCCGTTAACATGTTTAGTGATCACAACAACATCAAACATCAATATTAACAAGTAAATCAGCAAATAATCAGTACATATCAAAACAATTGCATACTAACATTATGACATCATGTTTCATCTTTAATGAAGCTTTATGTTCATCTTCTTGGTTCTTGTTACTTTAGTGTTTAACATAAGCATTTTACTACAACTTTTAATCATGATACGAAATGGACAAAGGTGTAACAAAGAACTTACTACTAGCACAAGGCTAGGGTAGGATCTAGTGATGAAGATGATGCGAAAAAAATGATGAAAGAAACTAGAACAAAGCTCCTTGAATGCTTCTCAACTTGCAAGCCTTCTTGTATCACCTTCAAGCTTGTATGGAACTTGAATATGATGAAGATGATGGTGGTTATGTGGTGGTGAGGGTGGCGGTTTTGGGGTGAACCGAAAGTGAGAGAGAGGAGGGTGATGAGAGAAGTGAGAAAGTGCTCTTTGGAATGATGGTTGTGATCTTTAGTGCCTTACTTAAGATTGTCTCTAATATTTTAGTAACTCCAACAAGCAACAAATTTAATAAACAATTGAACATAATCTTGAACAAGATATGGAAGTAAGGTGTGGAAATTGTGTGGGTCCACAAGGGGACCGATTCGGTTGGGGGGGGGGGGTCTTGTTGCAATTTTTCCAACTAAAATGTAACCATAAGTTAAATTGTAAGTACTTGATGTTATATGTTAGTTATAGGGTTTTTAGTGGGTGTTATGGTGTACGGGGATCATGACAAGCCAAGAAATAAATAAACAATTTGTTTGACAAATATTTGGTGTCCCGGGTAATGTCCGGTTGTTCGGTCGGATACTGTTTCGTTAAAGTGTTTAATTATTCCGTTAAGTGTCTATTATATATATTTTTGTAACACGATTGATTCCTAACACTCAGGAAAGCATACCGGACTATTTAGTAACTTTTCTGTATACTACTTGTATGTTAACACGCACATGTAAATATAACACAGTAATCAGAGAGCAGTTAAATAATTTAGCAAAATCATCAAGCACTTTAATTATCATTAATAAATTGTACGGATACATGGAATTACGAGGGTTGTCACATTCTCCCCATGTTAAGAAAATTTCGTCCCGAAATTTAGTGCGTAGTTACTGAGGAAGCTAGTTAAGTTGCGGCGTTTACTGGCTTTTCCTGGGGTGTCACATTATCCCCCCGTTGATTTGGAATTTCGTCCCGAAATTCTGCAGTGGCTTCAGCCTCAGTAGTGGTTGCATTTTTCTTAAACAGCTGGGGGTACTTGAGTTTCATTTGGTCTTCTCATTCCCAGGTATATTCTTGGCCACGACGGGAATTCCAACGAACTCGGACAAGAGGTATCCTGGTACGTTTGAGAATCTTAACATCTCGATCAGTAATCTCTACTGGTTCCTCGACGAATCGCAGCTGGTCGTCGATAGTGAGCTCCTTTAGAGGAACTATAAGGGTCTCGTCTGACAGACACTTCTTCAGATTTGACACGTGAAATACGTTGTGAACTCCGCTGAGTTCTTCAGGTAGGTTCAACCTGTACGCGACTTTGCCAATCTTCTCAATGATTTTGAACGGTCCGACATAGTGCGGATTGAGCTTGCCTCGTTTTCCAAAACGGACTACACCTTTCCAAGGTGAGACTTTGAGTAGCACCCGATCCCCAACTTGGAACTCGAGTGGCTTCTTGCGCTTATCAGTGTTGCTTTTCTGACGGTCACGAGCTGCCACCATTCGTTGTCGTATCTGAGCAATCCTCTCTGCAGTATCAACTACGAGTTCTGGGCCAGTGATTTGGCTGTCGCCAACTTCTGCCCAGCAAAGAGGTGATCGGCACTTACGCCCATACAGTGCCTCAAATGGAGCGGCTTGAATGCTAGTGTGGTAGCTGTTATTATACGAAAACTCCACTAGAGGGAGATGTTTTTCCCAGCCGTTGCCGAAATCGATTACACATGCCCGCAGCATGTCTTCTAGGGTTTGGATGGTGCGTTCAGACTGCCCATCCGTTTGCGGGTGGTAAGCTGTGCTCATGTCTAATCGTGAGCCAAAAGATTTGTGCATCGCTTGCCACAGTTCTGAAGTAAAACGTGCATCACGATCAGAGATAATAGAGGTTGGCACTCCGTGCCTCAAAACCACTTCCTTTAAGTATACGTCTACTAGAGTGGAGAACTTATCCGTTTCCTTAATAGCCAAAAAGTGTGCAGAGTGAGTCGATCCACGATCACCCAAATAGTATCATTTCCACGTTGAGATCTAGGCAGGCCATTAACGAAATCCATGGAAATTTGCTCCCATTTCCATGTCGGGATCTCTGGTTGTTGAAGTAGGCCTGATGGTTTTTGATATTCAGTCTTGACTCTCGCACAAGTCAAACATTTACTGACGTAGGTTGCTATGTGGGCCTTCATACTAGGCCACCAATACGTAGTCTTTAGGTCGTGGTACATCTTATCCGAACCAGGATGTACTGAATAACGAGACTTATGTGCTTCATCCATCACAAGCTCGCGTAGGTCTCCATACAATGGAACCCAGATGCGCCCGTTAACATAGTAGGTGCCGTTTTCCTTTCGTTCTAGCCGCTGCCTCGATCCTCGTAAGGACTCAACCCTAATGTTCTCCGCTTTCAATGCTTCAACCTGAGCATCACGAATTTGAGCAGGAAGAATAGATTGGATGGTAAGCTATAACGCACGTACACGCTTAGGTATAGTGTCCTTTCGACGGAGGGCGTCGGCCACCACATTGGCCTTGCCCGGATGGTACTTGATCGCGCATTCGTAATCGTTCAAGAGCTCGACCCATCGACGTTGTCGCATGTTTAACTCCTTTTGCTTGAAGATATGCTCGAGACTCCTGTGATCGGTGTAAATGGTGCACTTGGTACCGTACAGGTAATGTCTCCGTATCTTAAGCGCGAAGACAACTGCTCCCAGTTCCAAGTCGTGCGTAGTGTAGTTCCTTTCGTGAACTTTAAGTTGGCGTGATGCCTAGGCAATGACCTTGTAACGTTGCATCAACACGTAACCAAGCCCTTGGATGGAAGCATCGCAATAAACCACAAACTCATCTGTGCCTTCGGGCAATGAGAGGATAGGCGCGCTACAAAGTCTGTCTTTTAAGTGCTGAAATGCGGACTCCTGTGCATCTCCCCAATGGTAGATGACACCCTTCTGAGTCAGTGAAGTGAGAGGTTGCGCAATCCTTGAGAAACCCTTGATAAATCGTCTGTAGTAGCCCGCCAGACCTAAGAATTGGCGGATTTCTGTTGGTGTGCGGGGTGTAGGCCAGTTCTTGATCGAGTCAACCTTGGATGGATCAACATGAATCCCATCCTTGTTTACCACGTGGCCTAGAAAATGGACTTCGCGAAGCCAGAAGTCACATTTCAAAAATTTGGCATACAGTTGCTCTGCTCGAAGAAGTTCCAGCATAAGTCGTAGATGCTGCTCGTCTTTCTCCTGACTCTTAGAATAGATCAGGATGTCGTCGATGAAAAAAATAACGAACTTATCTAGGTAAGGTTTGCATACTCGGTTCATGAGATCCATGAAGACCGCTGGTGCATTCGTCAATCCGAAAGGCATAACCAGAAACTCATAATGGCCGTAACGAGTTCTGAACGCTGTTTTGGAGACGTCCTCCTCTCGGACTCTCAGCTGATGGTATCCCGATCTCAAATCAATCTTAGAGTAATAATTCGACCCTTGCAACTGGTCGAACAAGTCATCAATGCGTGGAAGAGGATAACGATTCTTCGCGGTCAACTTGTTGAGTTCACGGTAGTCAATACACATTCTGAAGGTACCGTCTTTCTTCTTTACGAAAAACACTGGAGCTCCCCAGGGCGAAGAGCTAGGACGTATGAAACCCTTTTCCAAGAGTTCTTGTAATTGCGTGGACAGTTCTTCAAGTTCTGATGGAGCTAGACGAGGTTACAACCCTTAACTGAGTGTGCCCTTAAGACTTTCACCATTAGCTAGTTCTACAACATGTTTGGTGTTTTTAAGGGTAATGGGGTACGATTAAGAACCTGATTAACCCTTAGGAACACATATCTAACATCGGCACCCGAATCATCTAAGATAGAAACAAAGAAATTGTCTGGTAGGAACTTACCCGCCACAACGTTGGGGTTGTTTCTTTCTTCCTCTTGTCCATTCAGGAACTCATGCTCACCAGTCCTGCGGTTGTCCTTATTGTCTCTGCTATTATTCCCATTGCCCTGGTTGCTGCTCGGATTTTGATTCTGATTCAGCTGTGGACAGTGTCTCTTGAAATGATCTTCAGCACCGCACTGGAAGCATCCCTTATTACCCTGCTGGTGTTGCTGTTGGTTCTGGGGAGCTTGTGGCTGCTGTTGTTGATCCTGATTCGCAGGACGTGAGCTCCTGCAATCTCTGGCTTTATGTCCAGGCTTGTTACATCTCTGACAACGACCCTTGTTGCACGGCCAGCTGTGGTGCAAACTACATCGATTGCACTTAGGGTGATTTCCCCTGTATCCACCCTGACCTTGATTTCCAGAAAACTGCTGACTGGGGCTCTTGTGTTCATCTGTCTTTCGATGCTGGGACTGGGACTGAACTGGAGTGGAACCCCTGCTCGAATTTCCATCCCACTTGCGCTTGTCATTGCTGGGAGCACCAGTAGCAGTAGTGCTAACACGCTTGGGTAGCTTGCCCTCTTCCATCGCCTGATCGGTGAGTTGGTACGCCAAACGAATGACTTGCTGGATTGTGGAAAGGTTGGCCTCAATTACAGACCCTTGGATCTCCGGGACTAAGCCTCTGAGGTACAGCTTGATCCGTCTAGATATGGGTCGTGACAAGTTAGGACATAAGTCAGCCAAGTTGTTGGACCTTTTTGTGTACGCCTCAATTTCTGATCCTTCCATCTTCAAACCATAATACTTTGTTTCAAGTTCCAGAATGTCATCCAGGTGGCAGAATTTTTCCTTAATCAAATCCTTGAAGTCGCTCCAGAGGGTGGCATTTGCGTCTGCCAATCCGAGCATCTGAACTTGTGCGTTCCACCAAGAATACACTTTCCCTTGCAACATGACAGTAGCGTACTCTACCCGTTTGCCGGTAGGGCTTTAACTTTCTTCGAATGTATATTCGATTCTTCGGATCCAGTGCAGAAGGTCGATTGATCTTCCAGTGCCGTCGAAAGTGGGAGGTTTGCATTCCAGGAACGCCTTGAAGGTGCCTATGCGTGTTTGAGAGTGCATAGGTTGACTCCCTGTTTGGGTTGCTAAGGCTTCAGCAATCCGTTCATTAATCAAGGTCATCAGCTGACACTGGGTCATGTCGAGACGTCCACTGTTGGGATTGAACCCTACTAGAGGAATGTCACACCCTGGCTTTGCGAAAGCGTGGTTAATTCTGGTGTGACTTCTTAATACCATAGCTTAACCATAACAAGCTATATGAATTAAAAACCATGCAAGTCATCCATTAAGTTTTGAAAACCAAGTACAATACCATTGTTTTAACGAGAACATACCCTGACAACCATAACCTTGTTCCATAAACATTACAACTTAACATAATATAAACATGGTTTAAGGACTGTGTCTTGTCCAGGAAAGAGACACATCCCCTAAACCCCGATGACTTCATGACTAGTGCAGCGGAAAACGTGCCATACCGTGCCAGATCCGTTAATTTCCTGAAATACATGTAAGTTGAAAAATCAACAATAATGTTGAGCGAGTTCATGTGTAAGTGAGTAAGTAAAACACTTGTGAGTATAAAATAGTTGTGGTATGTAGCAGTTGTAAGAGGACTTGTGATCACCAATGGTTTGCAAGGCCACTGACATATGTGAAGTGCAAATAGGGAGACTCAAACCTAGCAGATTTCGCCACGGCAAAGTATGTGGACAAAGTCACCCCACGGTCCGTTTCTAGTTTGGCCGGGGGCTGGGCTCGCTACACCCAGATAGATCTACCGCTCCTGTCCCTCGGTCCCTCCATGAGGACTAATGGCCCCATGTGTTCCTATCCACTCACATGATCGTATAACACCTCCTTACGTTAAACATACCGTTGTAAAGTACTCGTAAATCATAGTAACATGTATTTCACCCCCGAAGTTAAGTAAACTGAAAACAGTTAGAGAAAAGGGGGACATGAACTCACAGTGAATGCGCGTCTCTACCAAGTGTCTCCAATACAGTAAGCTGTGCAACGACCTACGAGTGCTAATTCTATTAGACGGACGGCCGTGCCTTAGCTTTACAGTTTATGTCTTTGGGAAATAGTTAGACAACTATTTCGTGTTTATGTTCCGTATACACTTGGTAGTTATTCTTCTTCCCAAGGATGGGGGATACAATACATGTGCGTAAGTTACGTTTTTATCAATCTTGTGGTAATGTAATTACCGGTGTAACTTATATGTTTGTGGAAGCGTTCGAAGAGTTTTGGAATCATTAACGCTTGTAAATATTATTTTCACTCTACAATAATATTTATGTATTTTCACAAAATAATCATAAACAGTGTTGTGACAAATATATTTATCACGTTAATCTTTGTGAAAGTCCCACCTCCGAATGTTTAGTAAAATATAGTGCTGGCGAAATTTATGTTTCGAAAGTACGTCCAAAAATAGTTCTAACACTTATTGTGTAAATAAGTCTAAGTGTTAGGTTTTTAGAAAATTTCGCCAGAGTTTCCTCTGTAACTGGAGGTGGCCACGCTTTCAAGCGTATCATTTTCTTTTAACAAATCAATTCAACAATCTTCTTTATTCAATCAAACAATTTCCGACACATCAAACTCGTCGACAAGTATGTAAATCGCATAATCGCATGAACTTGCAGTTTTTCCGAATCTATAGTGTAAACACCCTTTATATATGTAGATCTTTATATAAAGTAACTTTAATCTCATAAAAACCTTGTGTTTAGAGAAATCCGTCTTTACAACTTCTAGTAACAAGTGACAAATTTACTTCTTTGTCGGATCTCTTTGTTTCACAAGTGTTTACACACTTGTGGTTTATAAAACCATATTTATTAGTGTAAGATTCATCTTTAGAAAAATATGATTTCTTTAAAGTGTGGTCTTTCAAAAATACCACTTGCGGATACGTAGATCCGCTAGTTTTAAACACCATTTTACCGGTTAAACCACTTTTACACAAGTAAAATATTTTTACACAAGTTCATGTATCTTGTGTGGTAGAGTTTCACCTTTAACCCTTGTATTTAGTCAAAAACGAGCTTATGTGAAGATACATGATTTTACAAAGTCGGGTTAAACGGAGATCCGAGCTACCACATCATAGATCGGGTCTCAATAATCACATTTTTCAAGTCCTTCGACTTTTACACAAGTTATATGTTATTATCCACCATTTTAAGTAGTTTTAGTAGACTTTAAAGTTTCAAAACGCATGTTTACGATATTTAACCGACGAAAGTTCTTTTAACCACTTTAGACATGCTTAAATATGAGTTTTAAACAATATACCTCTAGCTCGGGGCTAGGGAAGAATCGTGATGAAAATCGCGTGGATAAAAGCCAACGGTTGAGGTCCTTCGTGTTCCGAGTGTACAAGAGCTCCTAATCCGCGACTTGTGATGTGTGTATCACCTTGGAATTGCAAGATTGAAACTTGAAAGTATGATGGGTGGGTGTGTGAGGTTCGGCCGAGAGTGGATAGGGAGGGAGAGAGTGTGAGTAATTTGTGTTGTGAAGTGTAAAAGCTTATGTGTTAAGCTTAGATTAAATAGGCCAATTTAGTGTGTATTACCTTATGGATAAAGTGTCTTCATGATACTAAACATATCCAATTATAATAATCAACCTTGTACTATCATGTCTCCCATACATGGGGACGGTTAGGAGATAGGGGGTGGGGTTGGTTCGATTTCAAGTAGTTTAGTTAGGGTAGTGGTTGAGTTAAGTAGGTTAGTTTAAGTAGTTAACTCAGTTACTTGTATGTTACGTGTTATGACGGGTGTTAGGGTAATCAGGGACCCTAACTGGCTCAGAAAAATATAATTAGTGAAAATAGTAATATTTTCATGTTCCGGGTAAAGTCCGGTTGTTCAGTTGGTTAGTACTCCGTTAAAGCGTTATAAAAGCTTTAAAGTGTCATTATTACATTTTTAATGACACATTTTGTTTCCAACACTTTAGAAAGTGTCTAGTGTTATTTTCTCATGTTCTGGCACTTTATTAGTCAGCTAGAAGCTGGATTAATTTTTTTAAAGTGCTGTGTTTGGTACTTAAAGTACGTTCTTGGCACATCCGAATCAGTGTATCTTATCCCTAGAGACGCGGTAACACAACCCTTATATCCCTACACTCACTACCAGTATAGTCAAAATATATGAGGCTCTTAACAGGCCTTAGAGGCAGTGTCTGCCTGATGCTGGTCATGTCAGCATGTTCGCCGTGTATCCGTTTAGTGCTACTGTGCTTTTTGTGCATCATGTTTGTCACTAGGGTTCAGTATGTAATTAATGTAGTGACAGCAAATAAAGTATGATGCAAGTAAGTGCATGTATCAGTATGCAGGTAGCAGTTTATCAGCTAGTTCAATCAAGCACAGTAATCAAGTAGTAATTAATCATTAATTAAGTTGTACGGATACCTGGTTTAGTGCGGGTTGTCACATTCTCCCCCCGTTAAATAAATTTCGTCCCGAAATTTAAGTTCTGCTTGTAGAAGCAGGGTTCTTAGGAAATAAGTGGGGGTATTTCTCTTTCATCCGGTCCTCACGTTCCCATGTGAATTCAGGACCATGTCTGGCATTCCAACGAACCTTGACGAGTTTGACACTGCTCCGGCGGGTCTTGTTAACTTTCCAATCCGTGACCTCGACAGGTTCTTCAACAAAGTGGAGCGTGTCGTCAATATGCATCTCGTCGATAGGAATGGCAACGTCAACTTGAGTTGGACTTTTCTTTAAATTGGATACATGAAATGTATCGTGAACACCATTCAGTTCAGCAGGTAGTTCCAACTTGTATGCTACTGTCCCAATTCTTTCCAGAATTCTGAAAGGACCAATGTAGCGCGGATTTAACTTCCCACGCTTTCCAAAGCGTGCCACCCCCTTCCAGGGTGAAACTTTCAATAACACCATTTCTCCAACTTGGAAATCCACATGCTTCCGGTTTGGATCCGCGTAGGCCTTTTGTCTGTGGCGAGCGGCTTCGATGCGTTTAAGTATTTGCGCAATCTTGTCTGTCGTCTCTTGGACGATCTCGGGACCAGCAAGCTGCCTATCACCTGCGTCAGACCAACATAGTGGTGATCGGCACTTGCGTCCGTATAGGGCCTCAAATGGCGCGACACCAATACTGGTGTGGTAGCTGTTGTTGTATGAAAATTCGACCAAAGGTAAGTGTTTATCCCAGCTACCGCCTAGATCCATAACACATGCCCTCAGCATGTCTTCCAAAGTTTGTATCGTTCGCTCGCTCTGGCCGTCAGTTTGCGGATGGAACGCAGTGCTCAGATTCAATTGTGAGCCAAAAGATTCTTGGAAAGATTGCCATATTCTTGACACAAATCTTCCGTCTCTATCAGAGATGATCGAGAGTGGTACTCCATGACGTGCTACGATCTCTCTCATGTAAATTTCCGCAAGTTTACTAGTACTGTCTTTCTCCTTGATTGGCAGAAAGTGTGCGGATTTTGTTAGGCGGTCAACAATCACCCAAATCATATCATGGCCTCTTGGCGTTTTTGGCAATTTCGTAACAAAATCCATTGAGATTTGTTCCCATTTCCACTTGGGAATCTCAGGTTGTTGCAGAAGTCCCGAAGGCTTCTGGTATTCCGCCTTGACCTTAGCGCACGTTAAACATTTGCCCACGTAAACAGCAACGTCGCCTTTCATCCTAGGCCACCAATAGTAATCTTTGAGATCCTGGTACATCTTATCCGATCCAGGGTGGATAGAGTACCGTGACTTGTGCGCTTCGTCGAAAATAACTTCCCTTAATCCACCAAACAGAGGAACCCAAATTCTTTTCTCAAAACATAACGTCCCTTCCTCGTTTGGTACCAAAAGCTTCTCCATTCCACGGAGATATTCTTCCTCAAGGTTTCCCTCCTTGAGAGCTTCCTTTTGTGCAGCGCGAATGCGCGAGGAGAGATCGGTTCGTATAATCATTTCCAAAGCTCTAACCCTTATGGGCTTGATTCTTTCTTTACGACTTAGGGCATCGGCGACTACATTCGCCTTCCCTGGGTGATATTTTATCTCGCAGTCGTAGTCGTTTAACAATTCAACCCATCGTCTTTGCCTCATATTTAACTCCTTCTGGTTAAATATATGTTGTAGGCTTTTGTGATCCGTGAAGATTGTGCACTTCGTACCGTACAGGTAGTGTCTCCAGATCTTTAAAGCGAAAACCACTGCGCCAAGCTCTAAATCGTGTGTGGTATAATTCTTTTCGTGCACTTTCAGTTGGCGTGATGCGTAAGCAATGACCTTTTGGCGTTGCATCAACACACAACCCAATCCCTGACGCGATGCGTCGCAGTATACCACAAAATCGTCGGTACCTTCCGGTAGAGCTAAGATTGGCGCGTTGCAGAGCTTATCTTTCAATATCTGAAATGCTTCATCCTGTTTGATTCCCCAATCAAACGTCTTATCCTTCTGTGTCAGGAGCGTCAATGGCTGAGCGATTTTCGAGAAATCCTCGATGAACCTTCTATAGTAGCCAGCCAAACCCAAGAATTGTCGAATCTCGGTTGGCGTTGTAGGCGTTTCCCAATTCCTGATTGCCTCGATCTTTGTGGGATCAACATGAATTCCATCCCCATTAACCACATGTCCAAGAAACTGGACTTCGCGTAGCCAAAACTCGCACTTAGAGAACTTGGCGTACAGTTGTTCCTTCTTTAGCAGCTCCAATATGGTTCTAAGATGTTGTTCGTGTTCAGCCTTCGTCTTTGAGTAAATCAGGATGTCGTCGATGAATACAATCACGAACTTGTCTAAGTATGGCTTGCAAACTCTATTCATTAGATCCATGAAGACCGCAGGTGCGTTCGTCAAACCAAATGGCATAACGAGGAACTCGTAGTGTCCATAACGAGTTCGGAAGGCTGTTTTCGGGATACTTTCCTCCTGTATCCTTAGTTGATGGTATCCAGATCGAAGATCGATCTTAGAGTAACAGCTTGAACCTTGAAGTTGATCGAACAGATCGTCGATTCTTGGCAGAGGATACCTGTTCTTAATCGTTAGCTTGTTCAATTCTCTGTAGTCAATACACATGCGGAAACTTCCGTCCTTTTTCTTGACAAACAAGACCGGAGCTCCCCAAGGCGAGAAGCTTGGTCGGATAAAACCCTTGTCTAACAACTCTTGAAGTTGTGTTGACAGTTCCTGCATCTCAGACGGCGCAAGTCTGTAAGGCGCCTTAGCTACAGGCGCTGCGCCTGGAACTAAGTCAATGTGAAACTCCACTTGCCTCTGAGGTGGCAGTCCGGGTAAGTCTTCTGGGAAGACTTCTGGATACTCCCTTACGACAGGGATGTCTTCGATCCTTGGCTCGGCAGCCTTCTTGTCCACGATGTGTGCCAGAAAAGCAACACATCCTTTCTGTAAACACTTCCTTGCTTTCAAGCAGCTGATAAATCTTAGTGGTGTGTCACGCTTCTCTCCGTGAACCACAATTGTCTCACCATCATCTGTTGGGATACGAACAACTTTCTCGTGACATACTATCTCAGCCTTGTTTCCAGATAACCAATCCATTCCTACCACCACGTCGAAGCTTCCCAATTGGACTGGTAGTAGATCCAGAGTAAACTCGCGTTCTCCCAATTCTATCACACAACCTCTGATTACCTCGTCGGCTCCAACTAACTTTCCATTAGCTAATTCGATCGAGTAGGGAATGTCTAACTTATTAGCAGCTAACCCAAGCATATTCTTAAATTCTATCGATACGAAGCTATAATCGGCACCAGTATCAAATAAAACGGATGCATAGCGTTGATTGATAGGGAACGTACCCGTAACAACATTTGGATCTTGGCGTGCTTCTCTAGCTTCGAGCTGGAATACTCTACCACGGGCTTGATTCAGTGTTGGGCAATTCTTCTTAAAATGCCCGATTTCCCCGCAGTTATAACATCCGAGTCTCTGCCCGTTTCCATCCCCGTTTCCAGCTGGGGTGTTGTTCTGGTTGGCATTGTTGCCTCGGTTTCTGTTTCCTCCAAAATTTCCTGGTAGGCGGTTTCCATTTCCACCACGGTTATCATTCCTATTTCCATATCCTCCCTGGCCTCCGCGGCCTGTACTAGCCCAACATGATTCCCTTGAGTGGCCCGGTTTTCCACAAGCTTCACAAACTCTTATGTTACAAGGGCCAGTGTGGTGGCGTTGGCAGTTGTTGCATCTGGGCTGGGTGCCCTGGTACCCTTTTCCTCTCTTGGTACTGCCAGCTGATTTTCCTTTCTTTACTGCCATACTGACGCCTTGTTTGAAGTTTGAAAACTTCCTTTTGTTATCCCCTGAGGACTCAACGTGAGTCTCTGTCTTCTTCACCTTGACTTCATCAAACTTGTTTAAACGAATCGCCTCCTCGGTGAGAGCCACGCTCAAATCGATGGCTTCAGTGATAGTTGCTGGTTTGGAGGAGGTTACCATGCTTATTATTTGGGGAGCCAAACCCCAAATGAAGCGCTCGATTCGCTTGTATTCTGGCGTAACCATGTAAGGAACCACTTGAGATAAGTCGTGAAACCTCTGGACGTATTCCGCAATCTTAGGTCCATCCATCTTTAAGTGCCAAAATTCAGTCTCCAACCTTTGAATTTCTGCGCGTGAACAGTACTTCTTACGCATCAGTTCTTTCAATTCGGCCCAAGTCAGGGCGTAGGCGGCAGTTTCGCCTAATGTTTGGACTTGTAGGTTCCACCATGATAGGGCTCCGTCTAGAAACAGCCCTGAAATGTATGTGACTTGCTGATCCTCGGCACACTTGCTCATGCGTAACACAGAATCGGTTTTCTCAGCCCAGCGGGTAAAGGCAACTGCACCTCCTGTGCCATCGAAGTTAACTGGTTTGCAGTCTAAGAACTGCTTGTAGGTGCATCCTGCACGTATGTTAAAACATGTGTTTGGCATTAGCATCACCGCTAAAATCTCCAACTAGTTCATGGTAGGTTCGAATGGCGTGGTATTACCGTGAGGTGGATTGTTATTGCCTTGGTTGACACTTCCGCTTGCCCCTGGCTGAGATGCTGCGTACTGTGCTATGGCAGCAGCAATAATCTGCTGGAGTTCTGCCTCGTTTGTTGGCATGTTTGGTTCGCGTCTTGGCGGCATCTTCTAAAAGATGGTTTAAGTTGGTTAGGCCATAGTAAGGCTTCGTTGTTATAGTACGTAAATCAGTTCGTAATATAGTGTACGTATATAACGGTAGTAATAGTATAATCACATAACATCTCATGTTATCACATATCACAAATATCAATCACACAACATCCCATGACATAAAGTACAAACAAGTAATCCAGCGAATCCAAATATGGTGAGAAAACTGCGATTGCCATATAAATGAGACCACATCGTAAGTGTATACATACAATCATCAATCATTAGGGGCTACATCACCCCTGTCAAAAACTACATCAGTATCAATACAACATCAAGTACATAACAAAAGTCAAATCATAACGTAGTCTCCCCAAAATGCTGTGCAATCAAAAAGCAATCGCCGCCTTCTCACTTCGCCTACCCAAGTGGCACCGATGAGCTCTAAGCAGATGGTGGTGGAGGAGGAGGAAAACGGGTATAAAACAAATGGCGCAACTGTAACCAGTCCGCCTCCATCGCCTGCTGTGTACGAATAATGGAAGCAATCTGCTGCTCCAAAGTAGTAAGACGAGCAGCATAGTCAGGGGGTAATGGTCGAAACGGCTGTAACGGAGAGGGTACCCGGCCATGGCACTGATATGGCTGCAGATGGGCTCTCTCCAACTCCTGTAGTCGCTGCTCATGCGACTCATGCTGGTATACAAAGGACATCAATACATCCTCAATGGTGTGGCCCACATGGAACCTGTGGTATGGATCAGTGGGTGGCATAGGGGAAAACGGTGCCCAAAGCAGTGGCTCCTGTGTGGGGTCAAAGGGTGCCACACGAAAACGAACAGTAGTGGGTGGGACAAATGGAATCTGAGGCATGAAAGGCATGGGCATCGGTATATGCCCATCAGGGTGAGCTGAAGAGCCCTCTCCAGGCCCTGCTGGAGGTATAAACATAGGAACCTGAAACGAAAAGTCAGTATGTGGTGCAACAGGAATCTGTGGAGGGAATGGGGGAACGTCCTCGTCTGCCGGTATCCAGCCATGCTGTGCAGACTCATCCGGGGGATCCATATGTGCCGCGAACGGTGCATGTCCGGGCTCTAGGGGAACGGGATCAAATAAGGGAGCAACAACAGGGTGAACGGGTGCCAAGTGCTCTATAGGGTGGTCAACAGGTACATCAACAATGGGTAAAGGACCAATGGGATCAACAGGAACCTCTATGTGATGATCATCAGCAATGGGCTCAAAAGGTACATCAGCATGCACAGGGTCATGCTCTGGTAAAGGGTCAAGGGCAGCTGCCTGCTCAGGTGCGATGGCAGGCTCAACGTCATCAAACGCCATGTCAAAATCAAAGTCAGGATCAATCGGATCAAAAGGGTCAACAGCGTCTACTGGGTCCTCCATCAACTCGTCCATCGGGACATACTCTAAATCATGGTCAGGATCAAATCCTGGTGGGAACATAGGATCTGAATCCCCCTCGTCGTCATGGTCAAAGGCAAATCCAGGTATGGGAGCAACAGAAAAAGCCTGGTCAGAATCGGACCCATAAGAGAAGTGCTGCGCACTATGAGCATGTGTGGGTACAGAAGCCACAGACTCAAAGGAGTCCGCGACTGGGGAATGTGCAGGTGACTCCGCAGCCGGAGCATCTGCGATCAGTAAGGGAGCAACAGCAGGTAGGGCCTCGCCCTGAGCATCCTCCAAAGGCTCCTCCTCAAACATATCGACGTCGTCCTCCTCGTCGTCGATGGGTAAAACAGGGTATGCTGCAAGGGGTACTGGAGCAGGGATCACAACGAGTGGTAGATCCCCTGCTGGAAGATCAACTGGGAGCTCATCAACGCCGTCGGGTAAGGCGAATGGCTGAAAGTCATCATCATCCGTGCTGGTGAAGTCTGACGTATAAACCTCGTGCTCTGATGACTCAATGTCGTCTGAAACGATAGGCCTCGGGCCTGTGGTGCCTGAACCACCAGTGTCTGCGGAATCCATGTGTCTGTAACATATACACAAACATGCACAAATAGTCAATCATAAATCAAGTAATCACATAAGTCATCAAGTAAGGCATCACATAGTCCTCCTAGTCATACTAGCCAATACCATCCAGTCTACCAGACTGCTCTATCCTTTACTTAAACCAAACCTCGATCCTCCAGATCGATCCTTAGCCCTCCAGGCTGAACCTTTTCTTCCTAGCCTTGCTAGCCCACTATCTTGGTCACCTAGACCAAGCCTCGATCCTCCAGATCGATCCTATAACAAACCAACGTGCTCAACTACCTTAATCACCTCGATCCTCCAGATCGATCCTCAGCCCTCCAAGCTGAACTTATAATTAATAAAATGTGCTCAACATTTGTTTGTGAAAAGTGTGGATCTGGACTTAAGTGGTATGCAGAAAAATGTTTTCGTGAGAGCCCTAGTGATCATAGTCTAGACTCAAGAAAGAATCCTAGTTCGCTATGATCAGAGCTCTGATACCAAGCTGTCACACCCTGGCTTTGCGGAAGCGTGGTTAATTCTGGTGTGACTTCTTAATACCATAGCTTAACCATAACAAGCTATATGAATTAAAAACCATGCAAGTCATCCATTAAGTTTTGAAAACCAAGTACAATACCATTGTTTTAACGAGAACATACCCTGACAACCATAACCTTGTTCCATAAACATTACAACTTAACATAATATAAACATGGTTTAAGGACTGTGTCTTGTCCAGGAAAGAGACACATCCCCTAAACCCCGATGACTTCATGACTAGTGCAGCGGAAAACGTGCCATACCGTGCCAGATCCGTTAATTTCCTGAAATACATGTAAGTTGAAAAATCAACAATAATGTTGAGCGAGTTCATGTGTAAGTGAGTAAGTAAAACACTTGTGAGTATAAAATAGTTGTGGTATGTAGCAGTTGTAAGAGGACTTGTGATCACCAATGGTTTGCAAGGCCACTGACATATGTGAAGTGCAAATAGGGAGACTCAAACCTAGCAGATTTCGCCACGGCAAAGTATGTGGACAAAGTCACCCCACGGTCCGTTTCTAGTTTGGCCGGGGGCTGGGCTCGCTACACCCAGATAGATCTACCGCTCCTGTCCCTCGGTCCCTCCATGAGGACTAATGGCCCCATGTGTTCCTATCCACTCACATGATCGTATAACACCTCCTTACGTTAAACATACCGTTGTAAAGTACTCGTAAATCATAGTAACATGTATTTCACCCCCGAAGTTAAGTAAACTGAAAACAGTTAGAGAAAAGGGGGACATGAACTCACAGTGAATGCGCGTCTCTACCAAGTGTCTCCAATACAGTAAGCTGTGCAACGACCTACGAGTGCTAATTCTATTAGACGGACGGCCGTGCCTTAGCTTTACAGTTTATGTCTTTGGGAAATAGTTAGACAACTATTTCGTGTTTATGTTCCGTATACACTTGGTAGTTATTCTTCTTCCCAAGGATGGGGGATACAATACATGTGCGTAAGTTACGTTTTTATCAATCTTGTGGTAATGTAATTACCGGTGTAACTTATATGTTTGTGGAAGCGTTCGAAGAGTTTTGGAATCATTAACGCTTGTAAATATTATTTTCACTCTACAATAATATTTATGTATTTTCACAAAATAATCATAAACAGTGTTGTGACAAATATATTTATCACGTTAATCTTTGTGAAAGTCCCACCTCCGAATGTTTAGTAAAATATAGTGCTGGCGAAATTTATGTTTCGAAAGTACGTCCAAAAATAGTTCTAACACTTATTGTGTAAATAAGTCTAAGTGTTAGGTTTTTAGAAAATTTCGCCAGAGTTTCCTCTGTAACTGGAGGTGGCCACGCTTTCAAGCGTATCATTTTCTTTTAACAAATCAATTCAACAATCTTCTTTATTCAATCAAACAATTTCCGACACATCAAACTCGTCGACAAGTATGTAAATCGCATAATCGCATGAACTTGCAGTTTTTCCGAATCTATAGTGTAAACACCCTTTATATATGTAGATCTTTATATAAAGTAACTTTAATCTCATAAAAACCTTGTGTTTAGAGAAATCCGTCTTTACAACTTCTAGTAACAAGTGACAAATTTACTTCTTTGTCGGATCTCTTTGTTTCACAAGTGTTTACACACTTGTGGTTTATAAAACCATATTTATTAGTGTAAGATTCATCTTTAGAAAAATATGATTTCTTTAAAGTGTGGTCTTTCAAAAATACCACTTGCGGATACGTAGATCCGCTAGTTTTAAACACCATTTTACCGGTTAAACCACTTTTACACAAGTAAAATATTTTTACACAAGTTCATGTATCTTGTGTGGTAGAGTTTCACCTTTAACCCTTGTATTTAGTCAAAAACGAGCTTATGTGAAGATACATGATTTTACAAAGTCGGGTTAAACGGAGATCCGAGCTACCACATCATAGATCGGGTCTCAATAATCACATTTCTCAAGTCCTACGACTTTTACACAAGTTATATGTTATTATCCACCATTTTAAGTAGTTTTAGTAGACTTTAAAGTTTCAAAACGCATGTTTACGATATTTAACCGACGAAAGTTCTTTTAACCACTTTAGACATGCTTAAATATGAGTTTTAAACAATATACCTCTAGCTCGGGGCTAGGGAAGAATCGTGATGAAAATCGCGTGGATAAAAGCCAACGGTTGAGGTCCTTCGTGTTCCGAGTGTACAAGAGCTCCTAATCCGCGACTTGTGATGTGTGTATCACCTTGGAATTGCAAGATTGAAACTTGAAAGTATGATGGGTGGGTGTGTGAGGTTCGGCCGAGAGTGGATAGGGAGGGAGAGAGTGTGAGTAATTTGTGTTGTGAAGTGTAAAAGCTTATGTGTTAAGCTTAGATTAAATAGGCCAATTTAGTGTGTATTACCTTATGGATAAAGTGTCTTCATGATACTAAACATATCCAATTATAATAATCAACCTTGTACTATCATGTCTCCCATACATGGGGACGGTTAGGAGATGGGGGGTGGGGTTGGTTCGATTTCAAGTAGTTTAGTTAGGGTAGTGGTTGAGTTAAGTAGGTTAGTTTAAGTAGTTAACTCAGTTACTTGTATGTTACGTGTTATGACGGGTGTTAGGGTAATCAGGGACCCTAACTGGCTCAGAAAAATATAATTAGTGAAAATAGTAATATTTTCATGTTCCGGGTAAAGTCCGGTTGTTCAGTTGGTTAGTACTCCGTTAAAGCGTTATAAAAGCTTTAAAGTGTCGTTATTACATTTTTAATGACACATTTTGTTTCCAACACTTTAGAAAGTGTCTAGTGTTATTTTCTCATGTTCTGGCACTTTATTAGTCAGCTAGAAGCTGGATTAATTTTTTTAAAGTGCTGTGTTTGGTACTTAAAGTACGTTCTTGGCACATCCGAATCAGTGTATCTTATCCCTAGAGACGCGGTAACACAACCCTTATATCCCTACACTCACTACCAGTGTAGTCAAAATATATGAGGCTCTTAACAGGCCTTAGAGGCAGTGTCTGCCTGATGCTGGTCATGTCAGCATGTTCGCCGTGTATCCGTTTAGTGCTACTGTGCTTTTTGTGCATCATGTTTGTCACTAGGGTTCAGTATGTAATTAATGTAGTGACAGCAAATAAAGTATGATGCAAGTAAGTGCATGTATCAGTATGCAGGTAGCAGTTTATCAGCTAGTTCAATCAAGCACAGTAATCAAGTAGTAATTAATCATTAATTAAGTTGTACGGATACCTGGTTTAGTGCGGGTTGTCACAAGGAACAGATAATTAAAGCCAAAACTGGATCAGAGCAGTGGATCCTGAATAAGCAGATGTTACATACAAGTCTATCCCCTTGAAAGTGATTTCAACATCTGCTGACCTCCTATCTGCTGATCGTGCAAACTGCTAACCTACAACTGCTGATCAATTAAAGGCCTGATGAAAGACTAAAGCTCTGCTGTCCAATCTACTGCCTTGAGTCAAGCACTGCTGATCCGGACAAGTACTGCTGGGTTCACAGCAGTGGAAGGATGCAACAGTTATTTAGATGTCTTTTATGTAATGAAATGTAATAGCAGTAGTTAGCATAGCAGTGTTTGTATTGATCAGAGGTTAGAGTTTGTTAGGAGGCTAGATGTCACTTTCATGGTGACGTCAGCTTAGATGCTCAGTGGTTTGCTAGTGCCTATAAATAGAACAGTGCTCTGTATTGTTCTATTAGCTCTTTGCAAAACCGTCTTCTCTGCACGAACAAACACTGAGCTCTGGCTGAGGGGGAGTTTGTATTAAGCATTGCATTGTAATCGTTGTTGAAATTAAATTCAATCTTTCGGTTCTTTGTGAAAAGTGTTTGATCAAAGCAATACTCTCGTTTGATTGTATGCAAAGTTTGTTTCCATCTTATTTCCGCTGAACAACTCATCCATCTTCATTCTAATTTAAACGAAAAATACAATCAAAACCAAACTCAGATCCAACAATTGGTATCAGAGCTTGGACAGTCAAATTTGATTTAACAATCATTTTGACATAAATAGTTCAGCTCAAAATCGTTGATATCGATAGTTTGTTCGTTTTTGTTGAAAAACAGAGCAAGGTTTAATCACCATTAAAGTTGATTAATCAGTGCCTGTAAAACAACCAGGATGACGTCACAAGTACAAGATGATAAGAATAACATTGGCTCACTTTTTAAACCACCCATGCTTAAACGTAATGAATACAACATCTGGGAGAGAAGGATGGGTCACATCCTTGCTCAACAGAACACTGGATGTTGGAGGTCTGTTGTTTTTGGTCCCCATGTTCCTATAATGCCAAGTGCTGAGGATCCAAAGAAGTTCGTACCAAAACCATTTGAAAACTATACTGAAACTGATTTTCAAAAGTTCAAACTTGATGCCAAAGCATTTAGCATTATAGCATCCGCATTACCCAATGAGATCTATGCTGGACTGTTACACTGTAACAGTGCCAAAGAGCTATGGGATGCGTTGAAGGAACGGTTTGGGGGGACAGAAGAAGTCATTGAGAACAATAGGGAAATCCTGAATCAGCAGTATGAAACATTTTATCACATCAAGGGTGAATCACTGACTCAGCAATTTGAGCGATTCAGTTGTCTCATTAGTGAACTAAGGCTTGTTAAAGTAACTTTTCCAAATTCAATTCAAAATAGCAGGTTCCTTAGGTCACTACCAGAAAAATGGGACACCATAGCTTTTGTCACTAGAAACTCTGCTGAGTTCAAAAATCTGACCCTGACCCAACTTCATGGTAGACTCCTGACATATGATGTGACACCTGTGTCACTTCAACCATCAAACAAATGCCAAACCAATGAAATATTGTATTTCATACATGGGATTTGTATAAATATGTGTATCGTTTGCACATATCAACTCTTGTTCGATTTTAAGCTTTAAATCGCTTTCTGGAGGGTTATACGCGCTCTGATGCGTAAATATAACCAGTTTAATCCAACGAACACTCCGGAATAGTGAAATAGGCTTAACATACCTTAAATAACCTTTACATAACTTAGAAACAAGTTTTGAAGGCTTTGGTATGGCAAAAACAAGTTTAATCGCTTACAGGGACTTAATTCGACAAACTGCGAAAGTATGCCAATTTGAAGTGTAAC
>JARYGA010032422.1:0-27585 GCA_030545235.1 Helianthus tuberosus | reverse complement strand
GTTTGTTTTTGATCCCAAAAACCCTAAATACTCAATGTCTACATGCGGTTTGATTTGTATGTCGATTCTTCCATGGCGATTCCTAAATACTCAATACCAACATCACCAAGATCGCAAACACTAGGTAAGGTTATTAATTTTGTTTTATGGTATGAGTTTACTTTTTTCTCTGACTGCCATCATTTTTGTTTACAAACCCTAAACGTCTTCTTCTCCATCACATGTATGTTGTTCTTGATTCAGTTGCAAGGTCTCGATGGATCCCTCACTCTTATCGGTAAGAGTTTCTAATTAAGAGTGTTGATTATGGATCAATGAAATAGGAATTGATTTGTATTGTCTGGTTTATCGTTTTTTGTTTTTCAAAAATTGTGATTGTTTAGGGTTTTTTCATTATTGTGATTGTTATTTGCTTGAAAGTATACCCACAAGTATTTGTTCATTATTGTTGCATTTATGCGTCTTTTTGATGTTTATTAAAATTATAAAATTAGGCTTGCTTTCATCAATTAATCGTTTTTACATTCAACAAATTGCAGTGAAACTGAAATGTGTTTTTCTTCATTTTGTTGATTTATGTAAATAAGGATTCCTGCTGTCATGTCACTGGTTCATGTTTTTTCATGAATGTTACTGATAGGTTTGAGTATAGTTTCAGGTTCGAGATGTATGTCTTATTGTGGATCGTAACTCAAGATGCTTGAAATGAGTTGGGTATGTTTTTCTACTATAGAAATAATGATTAATATCTAAAATTTGGACCTTGCAGAGTATTTAAATTAGCTTTTTACCTTTTTTTCCTCGAATATTTAGTATGTATGGAAATTACGAGAATCAAAAACCATATTCATTAAGTCACTCATTTTATATTTAGGTATTTGAATCATTCGACACGGTAGAGCTGGTGCAATTACCTACTAATGAGACCGGGAATTGTAAAGGTTTTGGTTTTATTATGCAGGTGTCTACCATTACCAATCAACCTGGAATGCAAGAAGTAGGTGTTAATCCTGGTGATTTTGATGATGATGGCGGTGGCGGCGGCTTGGTTAGTAATTGTTTTGAATTGAAAGTTTTTCATTTTTAAAGCTTGATTCTTATTGTTTCATGTCAGAATCTTTGCTCCACGTTTCTATTGTTTTGTTTGAAGCTTGATTGAATATCATATGTGTTATTGGAGTTTAATGGTTTGATCCTTGATGTTTGACAATTGAATTTCAGATCATGATAACGGTTCGGTGCTATCCATCCGTTTGTTCCAAAATTATTATTGTTAATTTTTATTTCCTTAATTAGAGGATAGATAAAACTTGATTTTAAATTCAAAATTTTGATTTGGAGTATAATATGGAAGTAAACGATTTGGAGTTAATAACATTAATTGGATTTCCTTTTTAGGTGGGTTCAATGTACCTAGACATGTTAGTGGTTTAAAATTTAGAGTTTTATATATAATTTTGATTAAATTCTTCCAACATATTATAGTAATTTTAAATTTAAATTATATTTGATTTATTTTTAAATAAAGTTACCTGAAATAGAAGTTGACTACATTCATTTTTTATAATTGCTAATTATCCTAATTTTTAATAACCTCTAATCGACAATTATTGGTTTCTATATAACTAATTAGATTCAAATTATTCAACAATCATATTAAAAACATTTATTGGTTTTTACCATATATGCTTTAAATCATTAAAATAATAGATACGGAATTGACTTTTGAACTTTCAGTGTATTTTAGATGATTATGTCCTTCAAGATGCTAACATTTGTATGTTTTCTAATATCGTTTTAATTATTAGAAGTCTGTTTTAAGAATATATTAATATTTTTAAAAAACGTCAACAAATGTGTTTTTAGTATATTTGGCTGATAATTTCCTTATTTAGATGATAGATAATAACTTGATTTAAAATTCAAAATTTTGATTTGGAGGATATTATAGAAGTAAACGATTTGGAGTTAATAACATTAATTGGATTTCCTTTTTAGGTGGGTTCAATGTACAAAGACATGTTAGTGGTTTAAAATTTAAAATTCTATATATAATTTTGATTAAATCTTCCAACATATTATAGTAATTTTAAATTTAAATTATATTTGACTTATTTTTAAATAAAGTTACCTAAAATAGAAGTTGACTATATTTATTTTTTATAATTGTTAATTATCCTAATTTTTAATAACCTTTAATCAACAATTATTGGTTTCTATATAGCTAATTAGATTCAAATTATTCAACAATCATATTAAAAACATTTATTGGTTGTTACATATATGTTTTAAATCATTAAAATTAAATTTTAAGCTTATATGTTTTTTTGTTTCGATTCATAGGAAATACCGTATGATTTTGCAAGCTTATTGTGGGAAGGAAAAGTTTCATATGGTCAATGTCTTGAACTTATTGATGATGACTTATGCAACTGCAGGAGTCTGAATCTTCTTTGAACACAAGAGGTAAGTTTAATTTTATCGTTTTTTGGTGTTTTTTGATCCTGTATAATGATAGTTTTCATCGTTTATGCTAATCTCTATAATTTTTAAGTTATTTTGTTTATTTTTTTGGCAAATCTAACTATGATATTTTTTGAAATTTGAAAATCTTTGTTTTTTTACTAATAAATTTTTTATTGTATTAATATGTATTAATGATTCTTTTGTTTTGGTTTTTTATTTCTGTTTTTCTTTTTTCATGATTAACTAATAAATTTTATATTGTGTTAATTTTGAATCCATTAAAGATTATGTAAATTTTTAGTGTGTGATATGTTTTTTTACGGAATATTGATTGTGTTTCTAAAAATAAATAGGTTTTAATTTTTTTTTGAAACCGTTCCTTTTTTATTATTTGTTTTAGAAGTTTCTCCCGATATTATAAGTTTGTTTCTATAAATAGTTTACCGTTTTAATTTTTAAAAGGCCTTCATATTTAATTTCCAGATATGGATCAGAGTAACAACTGTCCTTCATTTTTAAAGCTTATTGAGGAAGATGACCCATTATTTTTTATATGTTTATTTGTTTTCTAATTATTATTTTTTGTCATTGTTTTTTTTTTCTTATTTTGTTAAATTTAATTACTATTCGTATTAGATTGTTAAACATTTTTTCCCTTATATGTAGTTCAAAGATGATTGGGATAAAAAAACTGAACCGAAAGGGAAAGCAAGTGTTCTTTGTGATGAAAATCAAAGTTCAAAGGTTTGTGTTCATTTACTAAATATAGGAGTTTGTAATTAACTGAATTGTTTTACCTTTATTTTTTTCATTTTCAAAGGTTAATGTTTTATGTTTCTTAGGATGATCCGAAGGGGAAATCAAATGTTGTTGTTGATGAAAATCTAACTTTAAAGGTTTTTGTTCACTTAGTTTAATTTTATCCTTTTTTTTGGTGTTTTTTGATCCGGTATAATGATAGTTTTCATGGTTTATGCTAATCTCTATAATTTTTAACTTATTTTGTTTTTTTTGGCAAATCTAACTATGATATTTTTTGAAATTTGAAAATCTTTGTTTTTTTACTAATAAATTTTGTATTGTATTAATATGTATTAATGATTCTTTTGTTTTGGTTTTTTATTTCTGTTTTTCTTTTTTCATGATTAACTAATAAATTTTATATTGTGTTAATTTTGAATCCATTAAAGATTACGTAAATTTTTAGTGTGTGATATGTTTTTACGGAATATTGATTGTGTTTCTAAAAATAAATAGGTTTTAAATTTTTTTGAAACCGTTCCTTTTTAATTATTTATTATAGAAGTTTCTCCCGATATTATAAGTTTGGACAGAGATATGCTTGCGGTGGCTGGAAATTGGTACCATGTCGGTTAGTTTTGTTTGGCAATGTTAGACTTTCCTAATAAGTTTGCTTAATTTACGGGATTGGATATTAAAGATTTGATTTTCATTTTTTAAATTTTGAATTTTTAATTTTGAAGTCAATTATTATTTTAAATTTATATTTTGAAGTAAACCATTATTGTGTGTGATTTTAAATTTTCAATTTCGAAGTCAATCATTATTTTAAATTTAAATTTTGAACTTTGCCATTAATGTGTTTGATTTTGAATTTGGAAGTCAATCATTTTTTTAAATTTAAATTTGGAAATAAACCATTAATGTGTTTCATCCGTTTAGCCATTCCTTTTTCAATTAACTTAATTCATCTTTAATGTGACACAATTGATGGAGTGCTATAAGAAGGTTTCTTTGTTAATTGATTATTCTCTTCCGCTTATAGGGGATGGCTCTAAGGTAATTAACATCAAAATTCTATATTTCTATTACTTGAATTCTCTTGCTTTATAATTTCTTTCAATGTATTATTTTGTGTTTTGACTTGGATATAAAACATAATGTGAAGGTATATTTTAAACTTATTTTACCGGGTTTTTTTGTTTGGATTGCAGAATAAGTGCTTTGATGAACTAATAGGTGTTTGGATTTTGTGTTTACTCTGCTCTGCATAGGGCTCCTTCAGTTTTTTGTATTCTTTTACTTCGCTCAGTGATTCTTCTATTTTCAAGATAAGAATACAGGCTGCATCTGCATTGGCTACACTACCAACAATAGTGGGTGAATCGGTAATAACAAAACTATTGAGATAAGTTTTAAAGCTTATTGAGAAATATTGATTGTGTTTCTATAAATACTTTACCGTTAAATTTTGTAAAAAACCTTCATATTTAATTTTCAGATATGGATCCCATGAACAACATTCCTTCATTTTTAAAGCTTATTGAGGAAGATGACCCGATATTTTTGGTACGGTTATTGGTATTCTAATTACTAATCATATTTTTAGTAAACTGATGTTTGTCTTTTTTTTTTTATTTTGTTTTAAACTCATAGCAAATACCTAATGACTTTGCTTCAATGATTTGGGTAGAGTTGTATAAGAAAAAATGACTATCTTATGTTTCAGTCATTTGGACCATCATCATTCTTTCTAATGGTGTTTAAATCATTTGTTCATCAAAACTGCTTTATATCCAAAATCACACCTGACGAAGACGTTATTGTAATCATCATTCTTTCTAAGTATACATTTGCTTGCTTCTTTATATATTTAATTACTATATTGTTATTCTAATAAATGTTTTATGTGATTTTCAGCCTGTAGTTGCACCTATTGATGCAGTTGAAGAGCCAGCTATTGATGAACAACAAAATGGTCGTGTTTATAAGTTTGTTCGTATGGCTTCTAAAGATTTTGTAAGCTTTAATATTATTTTAGGAAGTACTATATATTAAAAGTTACATATTTATTTTTATTCACATAGAAATACAATATTATTTTTATATTCTTCTTCTTATTAATTTTTTTTAAAAACAATACAGCGACTGCCTGATAATGTTTCAAGGATGGCTAAACTTGATTCTGATTTAAAACCTATGACCGTCAGACTTCTGCATCTGACTGAGCAAGAGGAGTTTACCAACCGTACCAGACGTGAAAAGAGGGGAGAAGGTTGGCGTTATGCGTTATGTAAATGGTCGAGATTCATGAAACGTGCTCGCATTAACGAGCGTGATACGGTTCACTTTTCTTTTGATGAAACTCATCAAGTCTTGAATGTTGAATTGGTTGTACCTCACAAAAAAATAGTACTGATTAGTTGTTTTACATTTAGGTTTTGGATATTTGGTTTTCATATGATATACATTTACTTTGTTATGGTTAATAGTTTTTAACAATGTTTAATGGTTTTGAATTTTAAGTTATTACATCTTATCATATGTTACTTTACTATTAGTGTTTCTTTTAATGGATAACACAATTTTGACATTATTTAGTGTGTAAACTTTATCGATAATTGTTTCGACTTCCAATGCAGTTTTTGTTATGATATCCATTCATATAATCAGCCACGGACCGTTTTATCATTTATTCATACACCTTATTCATCATACAATTTTTCGTTTATTAATATATATGTATATATTTATTTGTTTAAAAAGATAGATTAACAACCCGTGAGTATTCACGGGTTATAACCTAGTTGTTATTTATATATCTCATATAAAATAAACTAGGTTAGAACCCTGTGTATTTATGAATCTTGTATATTGTACGGGTTAAATATATATAATTTTAGATATCAAATAATAAAAAAGTTATATCTTTAAAAACCATGTGTATTACACAGATTAAATAAATGTAATTTTGTATACTAAATACTAAAAACGTCATATCTTTAAAAAACCCCGTGTATAATCGGGTTGAATAATTCTACCAAATAATAAAAAAACTACATCCGTAAAAACCCCGTATATTACACGTGTTGAATAGATATAAAAAATAGTTATATCTTTAAAAACCATGTGTTTACACAGATTAAATAAATGTATTTTTATATATTAAATACTAAAAACGTCGTATCTTTAAAAAAACCCGTGTATAGTCGGGTTGAAAAATCTACCAAATAATAAAAACATTATATCCTAAATAAATGTAATTTTGTATATTAAATACTAAAAACGTCATATCTTTAAAAAAATCCGTGTATAGTCAGGTTGAAAAATCTACCAAATAATAAAAAAATTATATCCTTAAAAAACTCGCGTTTTACTCGAGTTGAATAAACATAATTTTGTATACCAAATAATAAAAAAAGTTATGTTTTTAAATAATTAGGATAACATTTAATATTAATTTATTATTTATATATTTAATATAAGATAAATAGATAAGAGAGGTATTTGTTTTAAAAATATATTAAATTAACAATTTAGATTTGAGGATAATATTTTATTAAAGTATGATAAGGTTTAATATTAATTTATTATTTATTTATTTAGATAAATATAAATTTGATGATACATTCAATGAATGACACGTGTCCAAAAGTTGGTTTCTTTTATTATAGTAGTTAGATTAGATTAGATGTGTGTGATCCGAACAAAGCAATATTTCAACTTTAATGGAACGTGCGATTTACAAATAATCAAATTCAAAGAAAAAATATCATAGAAGTTCTAAATTTCTATGTGGCTTGAGTGATGGATTTTGGTCCCGACGACCAGGCCAAATGATTGTCCGTTCAAGTGTTTGGTTTGTCGGAATTTTTGTGTCGCTTACCGCAAGGTTGCTTAATTCGCGCTCGCTTAACTTTCAGTACTTGCGTAGTTGTTCTTGCAATCTTGCCCACTGTCTGACCTAGTCCTGACCTAAACCTAAAGATGCTACTAGCCAGGCCCCTACCCAATATTATGACATTAGATTTGCAAATGTGGGGATGAGAGAGAGAAAGATGTTGTGAGAGGTCGGGTTCCCAAAACAACCATATCACCTGCAACCAAAGGACCACACACGATAATTCAAATAGAGGTATGTCCCATGATTGCATGAGATCTAATTATTCAAATAGAATTGTGACAATATATGAAAATAGGCAATCAAAGGGGCTCAGTATTGGCACAGTAAACCAGACAAATATAAGAATACCCAAATATTATTTGATATGATTGGAGATTTAAAGGCCAGTGTGAGACAAATAAGTGCTAATCTTTTTTGGCAGGGATGTTTGGTGGATGATAAGGTTATGGTTCGGCTCCTTGGCGTCGGAGGCGGTTTGGTTCTTGGCTAGAATTAAGCGTGTGGTCCACAACAACTTTCGGACCCCTCAGGGGCGAGACTTTGTTTTTAGTAGATTAAGGTTTTCTATTCAGAAGGGGATGACGGCGCAGTTTGTTGCTCGTCTGCTTGCTATCCTTATGTAATTTGCCCCGATGATTGGAATGAAACAATTGGAATGTTTATCAACACAATAATGTCTTATTTATTTCAAGTATTAGTAAATTGTAAAATATGTTCTTTGATGGAACTAAATTTTTTTTCCAACTGTAAATTATGTTTTTTGATGGAACTAATTTTTTTTTCCAACTAGTGTGTTACAATATAACTTTGTTAACTTAAACGGTGACACATACAACGATTATGTATAATTACCCCTTCTCTTTTTAGCTCTCATTGCTTACAAGTGTATTATTTATACGATTTTGTGTTCTCTATTTAAAACAGGCTTTGTATTAAAGCATCTTGTATAACAAAAACATTTATTTAGCATGCAACTATACTGAGAAATTTTTACCACCGTGATAATGACCCTAGCAGTGTGTATATATAAGCTGGGATAGTAGCCATCCATTTAGCATTTGCTCTCTTCCATCATTCACGTTTCAATCTTGACATAATATAAAATTCAATGAAGCATTCTCGTGTGTTCGCTCTTTTAATTCTCTTTGCTCTCCTTTATGAAGCTCAAGGTACGTTTCGAAATATATACTCATACATGCTTCTGGACAAACATATATATATATTTACTTTAACCAGCTGGGTAGCCCAGTTGGCCACCGACACCCACCTCTTACCAAGAGGTACCGGGTTCGAACCTTGGGGCGAACAAAGTACCCTCAAAGGGTCGGCTCGGCAAGGGTATTTACTGCCAGGCTCAGGCTTGTCGGGTGGCGGCCTGGGAGGGGTTTCCCCTCCGCGGTCAGGGGTACCGTGCATTACCCTTTTTTTTATACAAAAGATCAAATACAAATAAAGTTATCCTACAAAACGTACGAATGACCTGAAGAAGTAAAAAAAACGTTATGCCATTTTCGTAATTATTTTATTCGTAGAGTAATTATTTTATTCTTAAAGTAATTATTTTAATGAACCAGTAGAGTAATTATGATACGCTTGTAGAGTAATTTTGAATTTAATGTTGTTTGATCCACTTGTAAGTAAATGTGTCTGTTATTATTTTATTTTTTTTGATAAACTAATAAAGTAATTATGATGCGTTTATAGAATAATAATGATTAACTGCTAGAGTAATTATGATACATTTGTATAGTAATTTTGAATTGTTTGTTTGATTAACTTGTAGAGTAATTGTATATGTTATGTTATTTCGATGAACTAGTAGATTAATTATGATGCACTTGTAGAGTAATTTTAAATTACTAGTTGTTTGATGACTAGTTTTTTTGATGCATTTGTAGAGTAATTTTGAATGATATCTTGTAGTAGTGTATTAATGATGAACTGGTAGAGTAATTATGATGCATGTGCAGCGTAATTTTGAATTGTATATTGTTTGATTAACTTGTAGAATAATTGTGTATGATATGTTATTTTAATGAACTAGTAGAGTAATTATACTAAACTTGTAGAGTAATTCTAATAATTACTCTATGAATAGAGTAATTACGAAAATGTCACCGTATTTTTTTTTACTTTTCCGTCATATTCGTACGTTTTGTGCAATAAGCTTATTTACAAGGGATCTTTACTCTTACTTTATATTATACTTGTGTTTAAAGGTACTTTACACATTTAGACATTTAGTTATTGATATTAAACTAAACTTGTATTTTTTGTATAAAATATGTTTTCTATGTTGATCTCCTTGTTTATTTCTTTGCAGGAATAAATAGAAAACTTATGTCAGGAGCTAAATATTCCACCATCACTTCCAAGGTTGGTCATTTCCATGAATATTAGCATATTTTGGAACAAAAATGTTAAATAAACATTGCAACAAATTAGCTTATTGTAGATACTTATATATATATATAAACACTTTTCCGATAATGGCAAAATTTATATTTCTATATTTAGTGAATCATTTTATAGTTAAGTGTTATAAAAAAAATCTAAACACTTTTCCAATAATGACAAAAGTTATTTTCTCTTTATTATTATTATTTTTTTCTTTACTATTGGCACTTACAATGGCTACTTCTTTATAAGGCTATATGTTTAATTTAATTAAAAAGTGTATAACACAATGTCAAGTCACGACCAGGTAATGGACTTTAATTTGGTCACCCTTTAATATTATCATGTAATGATTTAACTAACCATTTCTAAAAATGGGTGTAAAATTTTTATTGGGTATGGGAAATTAACAGGTTGGCTTTGTGGGTGATGACAGTGGCGTATTCTGAATTTTTTTCACATGGTTTCTTTTGGTAGATTATCACTTGTTTTTCCCAAATCATCTAAGGTTTCCACTATTTTTTCCAAACCGAGGGGTTACCTAGGAACCCTGGATCCCCATTGGGTGATGAGGGCATTAAGGGGCAAACACCCAAAGGTGATGGTGGTGTTATGGTTTAGTGGTGATATTTTGGTTAAAATGGTGGTCAGATGGTAGGGGCGCCACCCACAACGGATGGCCTAAGTACAAAGAATATTAATATCTGAAATCAGTGGTGAAGCTTGAGATTTCCGATTAGGGGTCGAAAACGTATATATATCTAAAAAAATTATAAAACTGGGTGGTCGAAAACGTATATACCTAAAAAATCATATACGAAAACTACATATCAGACACTACTGAGCGAAAAGTTCGGGGATTAGGCGCCCCCACGGCCCCTACAAAGCTACGCCCCTGCCTGAAATTAAAAGATTTGTGGTAGTGAAAGTTCTTCATTATTGTAACATAAATAAACTTATGATTTGCAGAATTACATGAATGATGGAGATAAAGGCAATCCTCAAGCGGAGATGAAATCAACTCGAGAAAATTTTACACTTGGTTCAACCTCGGAACATTCAAAGGTTATCCTACCACACTACCAAGATGTTATAGACCTAGCTGGGATGGACTATTCGCCGCCTAGGAGAAAGACCCCGATACATAACTAGAATCGAAAAGTTTTATCGAATCACTATATTTCGATGCTTTTTGAAAGTATATGCAATGAAATATGAAGCCAGCTAAACAAGATTTGAGGGCTCGTCAAAAAAGAAGACAATAGTTTTCATATTCCAGTAATACGCTGACAAGCGAATAATATTTTATGTTTTCGACATGTATTTTAGGACTAAGGTAAAACGTAAATACCTGTTATTTTATCATTGTATAGCTGGTGTTGCCTATAAATACGTGTCTTGTGATTTCATTTGTAAGGTTCTGATTCCGGTAGCGAAGCTCTGCCGAAGTGTCTCCAGCATTGTAAAACGATCTGATATCAATAAAGAGACAGTTTAAAGTGATTCTACGTGCAAATTCAGCTGAAATAACTCCGATACGTCTGATTCCGCCTTTCATATTGGTCAGAACTCTTCTGAACGACTCGTTTTGGTCGTGCAAGCGATCCTACAAGTGGTATCAGAGCTCAGGAGGAAGAGTTCTTACCATTTCAGCTGAAAATTCTGATTTCTACACCTTCTTTTCAAAATTAAACAAGATTTTACGGTTAAAATGGCTTGATTTTCAAATATAATGTGCGTAACAGTGTTTTAACAAACCCTTGAAAGTATCAGACCTTAATTCGAAGTAAAACTTGATCAATTTTGTGAAAAACTGTCTGTTTCGTGTGACGTCATATTCATTTTGCACGAATTGGTATCATTTCGTTTGAACTTGCTTTCATTTCGCACGAAATAGCCTCCATTTCGCACCAGAATTCCATTTCGTTTGAAAGCCTGTCATTTCGTACGAAATCATCTATTTCGTTTGAAAGCTTGTCATTCCGTACGAAATCATCCATTTCGTTTGAAATAGGTCCATTTCGCTTGAAGAGCCATTCCGCACCAAGAGTTCATTTCGCAACAAATTGCCATTTCGCTTGAAACTACATTCATTTCGTACGAATTGGGAGTAAAGAGTCCATTTCATTTGAGAAGTCCATTCCGTGTGAAAGTTCATTTCGCTTGAAAGGAGCACTTCGTTTGAAAGTTTGTGTTTGGGAATTTTTGAGAATCGAATCATGGAAAACGAGTTCTACAATGCCTTTGCTAGCCCGATGACTATTACTCAGAATACGATGTTAGAAAATGAAACGAGAACAACACAAAAACCACCTAAGCTGATGAGTATTGAGGAGTATAGTGGATGGGCAGAACGTTTTGAAAATTGGGTTCAATCATATTACCTAGATGCATGGGATTATACTGAATTTCGATATATTAGACCAGTTAAGGATGACGGAAAGAATGTTGAAATTAAAGATTTAAGTGTTGAAGAGAAACAAAAATACAAAAATGAAAAATTGATGGTTAGTCTTTTGCAGCAAGCTATAAAGGATGAAATCTTGATCTTACTACAACACAACGGTAGTGCACAATCGATATGGAAAGAATTGAAATCAAAATTTGTTGGGAGTAAAGAGATGATCAAGAACAAAACGTCGCTTATGAAGAAAGAATTTGATCTATTTCGTGGATTAAGAAATGAAAGTACCAAGCAGATTATAGAAAGATATTGCAATTTGGTAAAGAATATGAAAAGATTGAGCATCAATAAAGATAAAGAAGAATTGATTGAAAAGTTGGCTGATGCGTTGCCACATGATGTTTGGGGAACGTATCTTATGATGTTGAAAAATAAACCTGATTTTGACAATCTATCGCTGAGTGATTTTATTCAACAACTCGAAGCTCAAGAGATGGAACAAAGAAAGATAGCGAGAATGAAGAACTATGATGGAGAACAAGACATTGGTTTGTATTACAAAGGTGGTGTTAGTGATAAGACCAACATTGCACCAAAGATTGAAACTGCTTTCAATGCCAAAAGTTCTTCTGAAAGTTCATCTCAAGGATCAAGTAGCAAAACAGGATTTTCTTCATATCCATCGTTCGATCCAAATTTTTCAACAGCAAAGAGTGGCAAAGTTCTTCAATGCAACATTGCATTAAATCTTGAGAATGATCAAATTACTCCGAAGAAGTAGCCAAAAGTCATATGTCTTTGTTGGTGACTGTGTTAGAGTGTTATGGGAGTTTAGTTGCAGGAAGGATCGGAAATCCAATGTTGACAAAAGAGGATTACGATCAGGTTGATGCTGAAGAGATGGAGTTAATGGATATAAAGTGGTGTTTGGCGAGGGTGTTGAGAAGAGCTGAAAAATTTAAACAAATTACGGGAATAGATGATTTCCGTGATGCTAATGTTTCTACTTTAGGATTTGATAAATCTACAGTTACTTGTTTTCGTTGCAGGGAAAAAGGGCATTTCAAGCGAGAATGCACAAACCGCGAAGCAAGTGGAGCTCAAAATCCTTTCAACAACAATGACTACTATCGAAAAGCGATTTATCATTAAGTTGCTCAACAGCCGTATCAACAACAACAGCCACAAACTGCTCATGCTAGGAAAGAAATTGAAGAATCAAAGAAAGCTTATCTTGTTAATCAAGATGATGGAAAATCGTCAAAAGAATTCAGTTGGGACAAATATATTTCAGCTGAGAGTAAAGCATGTCTGATAGATCAAGATGATGAAAGGCTTCTAAAAGATTTCAGTTGGGATGATTATGATCCTAACAGAACTGCAGATCATAAAGCTTTTGTTGCTCAAAAAGTTTAAGATGATGCTTATGATTATTATGCAAAAAAATGAATGAGCATTTAAAATATCTAGTTGAGAGAGATGTTGAAAGGGCTCGAATGGCAAAGAAGAAGGTTGAAAAACAAGATGATCATGATGATGATTATTCATATGAGGCAGAAAGAATGAAAGTGCTTTTAAAATTTCAAGCTGAGAGAGACGAAGAAAGAAGGAAAGGCAAGAAAGATGAAGAAGAGGTTCGAGTGATAAAAGTCAAAGAAGTTCCAGCCTTCGAGATTAAAAAGGAAGCTGTTGCAGAAAAGGTGTCTGAGAATTGTGAAAACTGTGAGACTATGAAGAAGCAAAACAATGAGTTGATTCACAACAAGAACAGGTTGAAAGAATCATATGATGTCTTGAACAAAGTCATGAATCAATATAATGAGTCAAGCAGTGAACAAGCTACAACCATGAAGACACTTAATGGAGCATACATGATAAAGCAGGATATGATCAATTATTACATTGACATGTATGCTGAGCTTGAAAAGAAGTTGGAAATTCAGAGGATAGAAACGGAAAGAGTAAACAAATTGTTAAAAAGTTACTCATGTTCTTCTTATGTGATTGACATGATTTATCCCACAGTTGAAGGTATGAAGGCATTTGAAAAAGAAACACCTGAAGAGAAGAATTCCGAAACAAAAAAGGATACTGAAGTGAAGGATTATGGTAAGAAACAAAGTTTTGGCTATAACAAGTGTCCACCCTCGCTTGAAAATGGATATTCTCCACGAAATCCAAATTCAGAAAGAGTAAAAAAGGCAACCAACTTACAGTGGGAATCTGAGCCTTCAGATAACTTGCCAGATAACATTGATGTCACGTTCACATCATCCGACACTGATCATGAGTCCGAGTTAATAAAGAAAGTGGTCGATCAGGTGTTGGATAAAGATGAAACAGAGGAGTCAAAATCAGAGTCAAAGTCTGAGTCCGACATGTCAAGTTCATCAGTCAAAAAGGGCAAACGGGTTTACAATAAAGATTTTATGTTATCGCAAAATAATTTGAATGATGAAACATTCAAAGTGGCATATACTTTGAATGATTCTGACAAATTATATTCTGATGAAGAATTTCCAATAAGAGGTGTTAAAACTGAAATGATCAAAAAGGTTTTTAAACTAACAGAAATTAATATTTCTGAAATAAAAGATGTAAATCTTTCTAAAAAACCTAAACAATACACCTTAAGAGATAAACAAAGGTCAAACAAGAAAAAGGGTTACAGTTCTGGTTCTGGTTTTCAAAAGAAACCAAACCATAACGGTAATTTCAAAAAGAAAGGTCTTGGCTTTATTCCACAAAAAAATCATAAAAATGAGAAAATTTATAAACCAAAAACTGTTTTTGTTTCAGGAACATCATTTGAAGAAGAAAAAGAGCAATTGTTCAGAAAGCAGACAAACAAAGAATTCCTTGCAAAGAAACAAGAGGGGTTGAAGAAGGAAGTTGCTCAGAAGACAAAGGAAACAAGAACCTGTTTTCAATGCAAAACAGTTGGTCATATTGCCAGGAATTGTCCAAAGGCAATCCAATCCAAACAAAACAGGGAGTCTCTGAAAAAATGAAAGGAAAGATTGTTGAAAATGAACCACCAACCAAAAAAATTTAAAGTTTTCAAAAATTCAAAGTTTGAGGTTGGTGAGTGTTCAAAAAGTTTTTACAGAAGAAAAGTGAATCTTAACAATCAAAAGTGGGTTGTTATGAATTCAGATGCTAGTTCTAGTGATGAATCTGACTCGTCAAAGTCAGAGGAGTCACAAGTTGTGATAAAAGAAGAAAAATCAGTTCCGCCATTTGATGATGCAAATTTTCCACCATTGCGGGCTGAAAATTTAAAATCAAAAATTGGAAAAGTTGAGATTTCAAATCAATTTTTTTCTGAAAAGAAAAAATTTGATGTTGAAAAAGTCTTTAACCCCACAGTTCAATATATTTTTGGAAAAATGGTTGACGGGAAGGTCAAAGGGGTAAAGGAATTTTATGAAAAGAAAACGAAGAAACCAGATGAAGATGGGTCATCCCAGGTTAGTAACTGGGATAGAACCTATCATGATTAAACTCTGGACTTGCCGGAGCTCCCAACTTGGTAATCGTGGAGCAGGAATCGGCATCTTTCTTGAGAAATTCACATTATTGATATTTCGACCTACAAGTGGTAGTATTCTTGAAAATGTCATATTTTATTTTACAAGTGGTTGGCTGATAAGTGATCTTACTAGTGGTTGAAAAAAGAGAGGTTTTCACTTACAAGTGGTTAATCAAGGTCATTAAGTTGAATTTGATTTAACTTACATTCATGTGATTGAGAAAACAAAGTGAAGAGTTTATCCCCTAACCTACAAGTGGTTTGTGAAATCAACAAAACTAATTTTCTGGAAAAACCATTTTGATTAAAACAAACTTAAGTGTTTTGAAATCTTAATGGGAAAATAGTTTGTTGTCAGGGGGAGTTCTGATTGTTTATGCTAAATGGATGGCAATTTGAAGCAATTCACAACAGTTGTCATTCTACTTGTACAGTTTGTTTTCAAAATTTTCCAAAAAAAAAAAAAAATCAAAATTTGAAATATAATTTTGATTTTAGGGGGAGTAAAAATTTTAGAAATTTCCAAAAATTTGAAAAAAAGCCAAAAACATGATAAAATCTAAAAAGCCAAAAACATTAAAAAATTCAAAAAATGAGTTTTGTTGTGAAAAAGAGGAAATGATAGTACATCAGTGGACTATCACAGCATGCTAAAGATTTGGAAAGTCAAATGTGATAAACGGTCTCACTGATGATATGCCAGTAGGTTTTTACACGCTTAGTAGATTGTTGTCGAGATATAAACCTAAATATCAAACTTGCTTATTTCGTGGGGAACATTTCTCGGATATATAGGTAACCCCTGAAATCTTTTTTGAAAGACCCCTCTTTCTGAGATACTAGGTCTTTATGCTTAGTGATATCTGGGGTATTATCCCGGGACTTCTGATTTTGCGGAAGCAATGGCCTAGTCCCCGTATAATACTTTTCGCTTGCTTGAAATAAAAGCACCACCCTCAGCATAAAAAATGATGAAACATTGAAAAATGCTAATCATGTGCTGTTGAAAAAAAGATTCTCTAAAGGGAACCCACCGAAAGTCGAACCATCATCTCTCTGATTTTGCGGAAGCAATAGCCTGAGCTCTCATGGTCTCGCATTTAACCCTTTACAGATATCATCTAGGTATACTCACCTGTAAGACTGAATATTGGGATCTGGATATGGGAGTATATTCTGAGGTGGGACACGCGAATAAGTTTAAGTCTCTTAAAACATTAATTCCGTATCTCGAAACAGTTGAACTTTGTGTGAAAATTTAAATGGATAAGTATACTAACATTCTAAGTGAATCGTTTAGAACTTAAAATGTTTAAAGCTTAATGGTGTTGGTGATTTGTCTCATAAACTGATATGATCCTCTTACACAAACTCACAAAAATATTGTTTGTAAATATTTCGTTATTGCTTTCCTTTAAAAACAAAAATCCAAAAAGATTTTCAAAGTGTTTTAGAATATTTTTTTTTGAAAATACAAAAAGATTTTCAACAACTGATGTTGAAAAGCTGATTTTCAAAATTCCAAGTGCTAAACATGACGAACAACAGGTTGGGAAAGTGTGTTTGAAATGAGAAAAGATTTTGATATGAAAACTGTCAAATCTGAATGTTATTCTTACAAGTGTTCATCAGAAATTATAAATGTCATATTATTTTGAACAATACCTGCAGGTGATGAATAAAGTTGTCAAATTGTTAAATTTGTGAAATTTATTGTTAGGTAGAGTTTGTGTAGGTAGAAGCAGCAAGGTTTCGACTCCTGATAGATATGTGAAAGACAGATTCCGATTTCTGTGAACTTTCAGCATGAGGAGAGCCAGGTTACGATCTTAGAACCTTTGAAAGTTATAAGAGCCAGGTTTTCAATCCAAAGCCTGTGGTTGTGAATTCCAGACTGCGATCCCAGCTTATCGAAAGGGGGGAGTCTGAAGACATCAGGAGGGAGTCTGAAGATGTAAAGAGCCAGTTTCTGATTTTGGAACTGTGTCCACGCAAGCTGCTGATGCTGATGAACTTAAGGAATCAAGAGATCTGATCAAGAGAAGATAAAGACAGATTGAGATTCAGAAAGAGAGAGAAGATAGAGATTGATAGAGGATGCTTACAATGGAGAATAATTTGGAGAGAGCTAGAAGACTGATAAAGACTGAAGACGTGACATACCGAAGACTCGACACTGAAGACTTCGTCAACATCCAAGGGGGAGACTGTTGGTGCATATGTCTGTCGACTTCGTCTTGTATCGAGTCTTGTATTATTTTAGTTAGATCAGGGCACGTTGTATGAAAAAAATGAGAAAAATATGGGAAATAACCATTTCGCACGAAATGGGAAGTGTTCATTTCGCACGAAATGGCAATGGCCATTTCGTACGAAATGGCAAGTCCATTTCGTGTGACCGTTTCATGCGGAATGGTGTTGCCTATAAATACGTGTCTTGTGATTTCATTTGTAAGGTTCTGATGCCGGTAGCGAAGCTCTGCCGAAGTGTCTCTAGCATTGTAAAACGATCTGATATCAATACAGAGACAGTTTAAAGTGATTCTACGTGCAAATTCAGCTGAAATAACTCCGATACGTCTGATTCCGCCTTTCGTATTGGTCAGAACTCTTCTAAACGACTCGTTTTGGTCGTGCAAACGATCCTACAAAAGCCTTCAGGTTGTTTCATGTAAACATCTTCATCTAAGTCTCCGTTAAGGAAAGCGGTTTTAACGTCCATCTGATACAGCTCTAAATCAAAATGAGCTATTAGGTCCATAACGATCCTTAATGAATCTTTACGAGAGACAGGTGAAAACTTCTCTTGATAGTCAATTCCCTCTTTCTGACTGTAGCCCTTTGCAACCAATCTCGCTTTGTAGCGTTCAACGTTCCCATTCGGATCCAGTTTTGTTTTGAACACCCATTTACATCCTACGGGTTTGACTCCGTTGGGTAATTCTACCAAATCCCAAACGTCATTTTTCTTCATGGATTCAAGCTCATCAATCATTGCTTTATTCCATTCAGAAGACTGATCACTGTTAGTGGCTTCATTATAAGAGATACGATAATTGAGCTTTCCAGCATCCATTTCAGTCAGGTAGGTAACATAATCATCCCAATTAGTAGGCCTTCTGGGCCTAGATGACCTCCTGAGTTGATTATCGGTTTCAGCGTTGTCTTGGTTTTGAGCGTTTGATGTGCCTTCGTTATGAGGTATAATGGGTTCTGATTATGGAGGTAAATTTGGAGTTGGTGCAGTAGCTTCAGGTGCAGTCGTTGCATTGGGTACAAGAGGAGTAAAGAGAGTAATGGTAAGAGACGAGTCTCCCCCCACGCGTCTTGTACTTCTTGCAATTCTTCGTAAGGGTTGGTACTGCTCCCACTGACCTTAAAATCCTCCAGGAATGCAACAAGCTTGGTTTCAACAATACGGGTGACGTGGGAAGGACAATAGAAACGATAACCCTTTGAGTGATCAGGATACCCGATAAAGAAGCAGGTAACTGTTTTAGGGTCAAGTTTCCTTAGGAAAGGATTGTAAAGTTTTGCTTCAGTAATGCATCCCCATACTTTCATATATATTAAGACTCTGTTTCCTTCCTGTCCAAAGTTCATAAGGAGTTTTAGGGACAGACTTTGAAGGAACTCTATTGAGTATATGAACATCTGGTTTTAATGCTTCAGTCCAGAGGAATAATGGTAAATTGGTGTTGGCTAACATACTATACACCATAAGGGTACGGTTTCTTCGTTCAGCAACACCCTTCTGCTGAGGTGTACCAGGCATGGTGTATTGGTTTACAATCCCCTGGCCCTTACAAAACTCATAAAATGGACCAGGAGCTTGACCCACATCAGTATGTCTTCCATAATATTCACCACCTCTACCTGATCTCACAACTTTAATTTGACGATCTAGTTATTTTTCAACTTCAGCTTTATAATCTTTAAAAGTTGTAAGAGATTCAGATTTTTCCTTAATAAGATACAAGTACATGTAACGAGAATAATCATCAATGAAAGTGATAAATGAAGTATGTCCAGTTATGCCAGCGATTTGGTAAGGACCACTAATGTCAGTATGAATGAGTTCTAATAAATTAGAGCTCCTAGTGGCACCTTTCTTATTCGCTAATGTCATTTTACCTTTAAGACATTTGACACATGTTCCAAAATCAGTGAAATTGAGGTAAGACTTCATCCTTTACGAGACGATTTAATCGTTCTCTTGAGATGTGGCCTAAACGTTGATGCCATAACCTGTTTCATCTTTGTGAGTGATACATTAATATTATATGACAACAAAGATTTGGAAAAATAATCATCTAGTTCTAATCTATAGAGACCACCATCCAGAATGCCAGTACCATAAACAACGGAATCATAGAGAATAGAGAGTTTGCGATGACCATGGGAAACAACAAAACAGTCCATGTCTAACTTTGGTCCTGATACAAGGTTTCGAGTCACCTCAGGAACATATAAAGTATCATAAAGTTTAGTACATATGTTGATGCATAATGTCTATCGCCTGCGTCATCAGTCTGTGTCGTGTCTGGGTCGTGTCAGTTATATGTAATAATGTCAAAAATGTAAAGTTTATGTGTTTTATGGCCAGTTCGCACGAACTGATGTGTTTCAGGTCAGGTCGCACGAACTGGAAGTTGACCGGTTCGTGCGATGTGGAGTGTTATCTTCGTGCGGACTAGGAGGCCTATATATAGGTCAGTTGTGTTTTTCATTTGTAACTTCTGGAGATTTCTGTCACGAAGTGCTGTCAAAATTCTCTCTGTACGAAAACGTTTTATATGAATGAAAAACATGTTTAAAGTGACTTTCTATTCTTCTACTCCTATTCTAACACTGATTGACGGTTTCTAGTCTGATTCCGCCTTTCTAGAGAATCAGATTTGACTCAGATTGACTCGTATTAGACAAATCCTCGATCCTACAAGTGGTATCAGAGCTCAGGATGAGGTAAATCTGTTGATATCAGTGTTTTGAACGGTTTAGAATCATATACTTCTACTCTTTCTTGGATTTTCAGATGAATTCACGGATAAAATGGACTGAATTTTGGATATTATGTGTAAAACATCATTTTGAACAATCGTACAAAGTTTCAGACCATAAATCAAACTAAAACTGATCAAAAAATGTCAAAAACTTGAAATTATGTCCAAATTGTATGAAAATTATGACCAGATCGTGTGAAATATCTCCAGATCATGTGAAATGTATCCAGATCGTGTGAAATCATCTCTCAGCTCGTACGAACTGAGTCCAGGTCGCACGGTTTGACTTCACTTCGCACGGTTTGACTTCACTTCGCACGGTTTGACTTCACCTCGTACGGTTTGAACATATCAGGTCGCACGGGTTCATTTAAAGTGAATTCATATTAACGGCCCCATTTATTACATACCACGGTCATCACGTGAAATCTTGAATCTATTCATTACATCAGAATTTATTGTAGAGGCCCAAGGATTGCATGTGATCTGATCAAATTATCAGCCCAATAAAGTGATTTCAGTACATTGAAATTTGATTTAATATTGGAGGTCCAATGAGAGGATAAGTTGACGGCAGCCCATGTCAGTGATCAGATCCATTTGATATTCATCGGTCCAATGAAGATAATCTTTTGGTGATTCATGTAATGATTATTTCTTATGTTAATATTGCATGAGATCTGATCATTGTTGTCGACCATATTCAAATGTGTTAGTCAAATATTCTAATTCATCGGTCCAACAGATTTAATCTGTCTCTTCATCTTGGTAGATTGCATGTGAATTTATCAGTTTGCAGGTGAGATTGTATTGAAATTCAAAGTTCACTGTTAAGGTGATTTACAAGGTGCAAATACCAAGAAGTTGAAATTTTGTGGACTTTGAACTAAAAACAATTTTTGAACCAAGTCATTTAACAAAGAAATTGTGGTTAGAATGTTTGACGAAAAGGAAAACGATAAACTTGGAAGAATAAATGATTCGTTTGATATATATCATACAGTTCGTACGGTTTGGTTAAAAGGTTTTCAGATTGTTTGAAGTGAAGTCCAGGTTGCTTGAAATTGAAAATTTTCAAAACTTAAAATTTTTTAACAACATTTTTCAAAGTATAAAGTGAACAATCAAGAGTTTTACAATGCATTTTTCGGAGGAGGTATGACAGCTCAAACTCCAGCAAGTATAGCCCAGAATGTGAATATGGAAAACGAGCTAGGAACCATGCAAAAACCACCGAAACTGCTCAACATTGAAGATTATTCGGGGTGGCAGGATAGATTTCACACGTGGGTTCAGGCGAATCACCTTGAATGTTGGCTAAAGGTTGAAAGAAAATATGTTGTTCCTACGAATGATGCTGGTCTTCCAAAAACACTTAACATGTTAACTCCGGCTGAACAAGAACACTTTAAAGCCGAGAAGAAGATGGTCAGTATATTGCAACAGGAAATTAAGGAAGACATTTTGGTACTGTTACAGCATCAGGGTGAGGCGCAATCTATTTGGAATGCTCTTAAACTCAAATTTCTTGGAAGTGCTGCAATGATCAAAAGCAAAAAGGCGTTACTGAAAAAAGAATTCGACATTTTTACTGCTCTCAGTGGAGAATCAACGAAAGAATTGATTGAGAGGTACTATCACTTGGTAGTGGAGATGAGATGTTTGAGTATAGATAAAACAGACGAAGAGTGGGTTGATAAGTTGGCTGACGCACTACCACAAGAAGAGTGGGGCACGTTCTTATTGGTTTTGAAGAACAATTTGGAATACGTGGGTTTCAACTTGAGTACGTTTATCGAGAGAATTGAAGGTCACGAGCTTGAACTTCGAAAGATGAGAAAAATGAAATCTGCAAACCTACAGCAAGATGTTCAGCTTTATTACAAAGGAAACTCATCTGCCACATCTACTCCGAGTCCAAAGATTCAAACGGCATTCAGTGCAAATTCTTCATCGGGAGTACCTCAAAGCACGCCTAACAACAACAGTTCACCGTTTTCAAATTATGAACCGAATCCTAAGGTTCAGAGTTTTCAAGAACAGGTTTCTTCTCAAAGTTCTTCAGGTTCGAACAATCAGAGTTATAGTCATGGGATACTGTGCAATATCGCTGTTAATATAAAAAATGGTCAAGATTTTACTAAGACAGCCGCAAAGCAGCATATAGCACTTCTAGCTTCTGTACTTGAGTCTTACGAGAGTCTAGTAGCCAGACGAATTGGTAACCCAGACATGACTAATGAAGATTACGATCAAATTGATCCTGAGGAACTAGAACTCATTGACTTAAAATGGGGTATGGCGAGCATTGTGAGAAGAGCTCAAAGGTTCATGGAAATTACCAGAAGAAGTAGTCTCGCAGGTCCTGATCCTAAACTTGGATTCGACAAATCGAAGGTGACTTGCTTCAAGTGTAAAGCGAAGGGGCACTTCAAACGCGAATCTCCGAACAGAGAAGTTAATAACCATCAGAATCCATTCGCAAACGACTATTACTGACAGGCCATCTATCATAAAAATAGTCGACAACCATTCAATCCAAGACCTCAAATCGAGAACAGTCCATCCAAACAAACAGAAAAAGCTCTTTTGGTGAATCAAGATGACGAAAAGCTTCCAGAAGGCTTCAGCTGGGATAAGTACATTCCAGGAAGTGGTCTTGCAATGATGGCTGAAATTGTTGAAGAGCCGGAAAACGAGGAATGTGTTCCTGAAGTTGAAGAAAGTTTTGCAGATCTAGAAGAGGAAGCAGCAGCGGTCTATTATTATCAGTCTGAACAGGAGGTTATTGCTAATGCATTTAAATCTATAATGTCAGCTAATGTGTTTGATTCTTTTGCAGGATTCTTCAGTGAACCGACTACGGGTTTTTGCCCACAGTATGAAGTTGAAAAAACTCCGGTTCAAGAGATCATTGATGTCTCAAAGGAAATGAATGAAGAGACATTGAAAGAAATAGCAGACAAAGCTCTTATGGTCAAGCTGCAAGAGGTAGAACAAACTAAAACACCTTCTGATAACAATGAGACCAAAGATGCAACTCAAGGGTCAGTGTCAGTTGAAAAGGAGTCAGAGTCCGATGACAAATCAAAAAATGTGAAGTCCAAATCCGGAGAGAAATCTGAGTCTGAGTCCGGAGAGTTTGGTAAATCGGAAAGTAAAATTGATAAACAAGAAAATGTTTTTGAAAAAATTGATCCAATTCTTGAAAAGCCATGCGAAAACTGTTTAAAACCATGCATGGATTGTCTTGAAAAAGACAAACAGTTTCAAGAGTTGAAAAATTTTAACGACAAATTAAAATTTGATTTTAATGATGTTAAAGAAGCTTATGACACTCTGTCAGGATCAATTAAAATGATTCACAATGAGAGTAAAGAAAATGATAAAGTTGCTAATTTCCTCAAAGTTACGGTCATGGACAAGCAAATGTCAATTAACATCCATCTGGACACAATCGCATCTCTAAAGAAGGAACTTGAACTGATGCGCATTGAGACAGAAAGAATCGATAAAAAGTTGATCAGTTATCTTTCATCTTCATATGTGATTGATCAGATTGTTCCTCAACAAACTGAAGCAGCTTTCAAAAATGTTCCACCCCCAATGTGGAATCATTATTCTCAGAAATATCCAGACGGGGTGGAGGAGGCATTGAATCTTAAACATAGAACAGAAGAGAATGAGTTACCGGAAAACATAGATGTTACATTCTCTCCGTCTGACACCGACAATGAGTAACAACTGGTTAAAACAGTTGTAGACCAAGTGTTGGATGAAGAAAGTGATAACACTGATTTGGAAATAGTTAAAACTCATTTTGAGAATTCCAGTTCAGATTCTGAAGATGACGGAAACTTTCTTGATAAGTTTATCCCAAAGTCAGATAAAGTTCTAGATGACGATTCGATCATTGTGGTTTACACGATGACCGGAACTGACAAACTGTATACTGATTTTGAGTACCCGATTCAGAATGCGAATCTGGAAAAGGTTGAAAAAGTTTTTAAACTTGTGGAAATTGATATTTCAGAAGTTAACAACAATTCGTTTTTATCAAAACCGAAAAAATATTTTGTTAAACAACCGACAAACAACCCGGGAAAGAAAAATTAATGGGTGGGTAACAATGGTAATAACAAGAGACATGGTAATAATTACAAAAAGAAAGGTGTTGGTTTTGAGACGAAAATGGCTAAGAAAGCAGTTAAGCCAAAAGGAAAATTGAGTGAAGTGTTTGTGGCTGGTAATAATACAGAAGTCGAAAAGGATTATATCTTTAGTAAGCAAGCAATTGACGATTTTATTGCGGCCAAAAAGATAAGAGACGAGACCAACATATCCACTTTTGTTGAATATGACAAAAGAATCTGTTATCGATGCAATGAAATCGGTCACATAGCCAAACAATGTATCAAAAAGATAATAAAACCAGTTTTCCATAAACCAAAACCAAAAATTTCAAAAGATGATAAGGGAATATCACCTATGGTATCCCCCGTGCGTATTCTTAAACGCGGTGAATCATTGAAGTCAGAGGACAAACCAAAATCAACTTTTGAAATTGGTGAATCTTCAAAATCACAAAAGACTTCAAATATTTATCCTAAAATGAAGACTTTCCAAAGTCAAACATGGGTGGAGAAACGTAAACATTCTTTTGAGGGAAAGAAAATGGAAGGAGTTTTAAAATCTGAACCGAAAATCTTTGCAACCAATGATGAGAAAAGTGAGTTTGAGTTGGAAAAGTTGATTGAAGAATTCCCACCTATCAAGGAAGGAGCTATAAAATCAAAAACGAATCTGATGTTCCAAATGTTGTTTTTAACATTCCAAAAGTTGACAAAGTAGCTCATGATATTGTCTTTGGTAGTGTACCAAATGTTGAAAAATCTTGGGTATCATTGTTCAAGTAAATGTTTTTTGATGTGTGTAGGGGCTTCCGAGGTCTATCATTTCTAAATGGATAATGGATAGCGGCGCCTCACGGCACATGAAAGGGATGTTAGCACTATTATACGACGTCAAATCAATCAATGGAGGTTATGCCGGGTTTGCTGGAACTCAAGGTGCTCAAGAAAATAGATGATCATCAAGTTGGAAAGGGAGCATCCTGGCTTGAGGAGAGGAGGCTGTGGTCCCTGCGTCTGAAACTAGGGAGTTTATTCATTTCTGTACATAAATAAACCATATTTCAAAACCCTAAAAATTGAAAAATTGAAAAATTTACAAAAATATGTTGAGTGAATACGCCGAAACCTTCACGGCTGAACAAACATGATTAATTTTACAAGATTGAAAAACGGTTTTCAAACTGTAAAATATCAATGTGTTGTAAATCATGGGGGTAATTTCTGCTTCACATGTTATATTTTCTGCAATTCAGTGCACGAAAAGCAGAAAATGGATGGCAAGACAAAGCTATCAGTATCAGCTTGTCAAATTTTCTTTAAATATTTTGAATTTTAGGTGGAGTAAGAAATTGTTTGTTAAAATAAAAAAAAATCCAAAAATATTAGAAAATTTGAAAAAGACAAAAATATGATAAAATCAAAATGAGTTTTTGTGTAAAAAGAGGAAATGATAGTACATCAGTTAGACAATCACAGTACGCTAAAGATTTGGAAAGTTAAAATGTGATAAACGGTCTCACTGATGATATGTCAGTAGGTTTTTACACGCTTAGTAGATAGATTTCAAGATATAAACCTAAATATCAAATACTTACTTATCTCGTGGGGAACATCTCTCAGATATATGGGTAACCCCCGAAATCTTGTTTGAGAGATTGCCTGTTTCTGACATACTAGGTCTTTGTACGTGATGATATATGGGGTATTATACCAGGACTTCTTATTTTGCGGGAGCAATAGCCTAGTCCTTGTATAATACTTTGCACTGCTTTATTCTTAAAGCTCACCCTCAGCATAAAAAATGATGAAACATTGAAAAATGCTAATCATGTGTTGTTGAAAAGAAGATCCCCAAGGGGGACCCACCTAAAGTCGAGCCATCATCTCTCTGATTGAACGGAAGTTCCTGCCTGAGCTCTCATGGCCTCACATTTAACACTTACAGATATCATTAGTGTGCATTCACCTGTAAGACTGAATATAGGAATTTTGATACGGGAGTATATTCTGAGGTGGGACACACGAATAAGTTATGTTCTTAAAACACTAATTCGTATCTCGAATCGATTGAACTTTGTGTGAAAATTTAAGTGGATCAGTATAGTGACAATCTAAGTGAATCGTTTAGAACTTAAAGTGTTTAAAGCTCAACGGTGCTAGTGTTTTGTCATAAACTGATATGATCCTCTGATGCAAACTCAAACAAAAATATTGTCTGTAAATATGTTTGTAAATATTTCTTTACTACTTTTATGTTTCAGAAAAATACAAAAAGATTATGATTTCTACTTTATTTTTGACAACCTATGTCCGAAATCTGAGTTTCAAAATCTGAGTATGGTGATCGTGTTTCTGAAAATAAACAAGTTTATTAATTTGAAACTTGAAGTTTTTAGTCAAAAATCAAAAACAGTTTGTGAAGTCTCCAAGGTCATTAAGTTGGACTTGGATGATTGATTGTGAGGGATTTGGATGCTCAAATTGGTAAAATCTGATTGTAAAGAGCTAGGTTTATTTGTTGGATTCTTAATATCATCAAATCTTTATAGTATTTTGATAGGGGGAGAGAATCAAGTAATCCTGGACAACTAAAAATGCTTTCACTGTAAAAATATTTTATCATATGTTGAAAGAGCCAGGTCATCAATCCTGGACATTCAAAATGATTTTTCTCATAAATGTTTGAGATTTGCAGATGAAAGTTCCAGATTACGATCCCGATAGCTGAGTCTAAGGGGGAGTCTGAAGACGAGCTCGACGCAAGGGGGAGCTTGTAACCGGAAAGCCAGGTGTCGATCCCAAAAGCACGGAAGCTTAACGAAAGGGGGAGCCTGAAGAAAGAGTCTCTGAAAGCAAAGAAGAGGAAAGAAGAACGTGAAGAAAAAGACAGAATCGCTCGAGCTACATGGAGGCAAAAGCTAGCTGAAGATGAGCAGAGAGCTGCTAAGGAAAAAGAAAAGGAAAAGCTCAGAAAGATGTTGAAAAAGCCAAAGCAAAGGGAAGAG
>JARYGA010032421.1:0-43585 GCA_030545235.1 Helianthus tuberosus | reverse complement strand
CGACTTCGACTAAATAATTAAAAAAAAAATTTGTTTAAAATAAATTTCTGTTTAAAAAGAAATTTTGTTTAAAAAAATCTGTTTAAAAAAAAGTTGTTTAATAACTAACGTACCTGAAGAGCGGATCCTTAATCAGCGTAACCCTCCCCTTGGATTGATTGTGGTCCCAATGAGTGATGTCCGCGATCTCAGCCCAAAACCCTAATAGCGTGGGTTTATCAACCAATACTAGCCCCTGTTTACACGAATGTTTATTAAACGTTAAATTAATATTAAATCTTAAATGTTATATATTAGAATAATAATAATAACAATATAAAATTTGTGTTAAACGTACCTTCGTATAAAGATCCGTAGCGATCTCAGCCTCCATATACAAACCGCTATGCACCGCAAACTGTGCAAGTGACATAGAACGATCCTGGCCAGCCATGCGAAAAGAAACCTCGGGCGGGGGAGGGGGCTGCGCGGGGTCCTCAACCTGATCTTGCCGACGAGGATGAAACTCGAACGACGACAGAAACTCGACCAGTATCTCCCTGTAGGTCGGCGTAAACGATAGCTCAAACAGACGATCCCACGGTGATTCAAGGGGAACAAACCCCCGCGCCCAATCTTCAACCTCGAGCTTCCGGAGGGTTTTCCAAGAAACCGCAAAATGTTCACCAATATGCATATTCCGAAGCTTCTCGCAACGGAGAGCAGCGTCGGACTCCGGAGGAAACTCCAAATACGGGTGATTCTCGAGAGGATCCGGCGGTGGACGCGCCCGCCGCTTCCGCTGCGGCTCCTCCGGAATATTTTCTTCTAAATTCATTTCCTCCATTTTTCTGTTTAAAAATATATATTTTCTGTTTAAAATGAAACAATTTAGTCAAAACATAGGATTTTAAAATGAAACACATAAGCAAGCAACTCAACTATCTTTACAAACAAAATGCTGAGATATACATGAATATCATTTTTTTAATGGACACCATAACATTCTTTTATTAATAAAACGATAACCAGCAGGGCACTGACACTTTTAAAAATAAAGAACAGATACAATTCTTCCAAAACCGGACACCCGGAAATCAGATTCTTAAAACATTCATCGCCCAAATAAAGAACAGATACAAGATTAATCATCTTCAAACACTGAAACAGCAGATTAAAATCAGGCACAGTTTCCCTGGGTGAAGCTATTGAGAGAATCTCCTGTCGCATTTTCTAAACAAATCTACTCAAGCCCTAATTCACTGTAAACCGTAGACATGTAAAGCAACTAGACACAACAATCAAACAAATCAAAAAAACACCCCTAATTCACTGTAAACCCTAATTTACCTAAGATACACCCCTAATTTACGAATAAATTACTAAAAAAAATCAAAATTAGTTAAATAGGTTGAGAATATACCTCGTTTATACTTCGAATTCGCGTGTATACGGTCGTAAATACGTAGTCGCCTTCGTATATTTTGTGTGTGTAATTTGGGGAAGAACAGCGATGCGTAGGGGTTTTCCTGATTTAAATCAGAACCTATACGCATCGTAGAGGTCCCTACGAAGCGTATTAAAAGTCAAAAAAGGTGTTTGACTTGTGAAATTACGTTTTTGCCCTTCTTTTTGGGCTATACAGGGCTGAATATAAGGGCAAAAATGTCATTTTCTGACCTTTTTATACGATCCGTATGGATCTCTACGCCGCGTATTTAAAGGTCAGGAGAATGACCTATATACCCTTCTGTTAAGCCTATACGAAGCATCGATAGAAGGGTATAAAGGTCATTAACTTGACCTTTATATACGCGTCGTAGAGAACCATACGGAGCGTATATGAAGGTCACAAAATGACCTTTTTGCCCTTATAGTCAGCCCCGTATAGCCCTAAAAGAAGGGCAATAAAGTAATTTAACATATTTATATTTTTAAACTTTGATTTAGGGGGAAAATTGTCCGCCTTTGACATAGGATGCGTATGGATCAATACGCTCCCTATTTGATTGCCATTTTACCTTTTTACCCTTGTTCTGAGGCTAAAGGAAGCCAAAAACAAGGGCTTTATTGTCATTTGCTTATTATACGATGCGTAGGGATCCCTACGCAGCATATAGGTCCATTTTTTTTTTGTGTTTTCCTTGGTTTGTATTTATAGAAAACAATATTTTTTGATAAATAATGGCACAAATATAATTTAGAAAAGCTAAAAATAATACAAAAATTATGTTTATAAAAATATGAATTATAAATTAAAAATTAAAAATTAATTAAAAATGATATTATTTGAATTATAAAAATTAAAAATGATACAAACTTTATAAATTAAAAAAATTCTACAATTTACAAAAATACAAGTTTCCGGTTAATCTTCGATATCATTTATACTTGGTTCTCTGTCTTTGTTTGCGTTAGGATTGATTAACTCGTAGTAGTGTTGTAACCGCGGTCTATACATTTCTTCCCACCGTTCCGCAGCTATTGATCGATGTGTCGACCACAACGGGGTCGTTAAAGGCATGGGGTAGTCTCCTTCCAACTTAGCATGTATGAAGTGTCCCCCGTCAACATGTACTAGCGTTATCGCTTGAGGTCGTGGATCTAGTGGGGCATCCCTTAATGGGAAGATGGTAGTGCTCCATTCGATGCTTAGCACGTGGACGACAATATTATACCTTTGCGCTACGAGAAGCCCTACGTGGGGCATATCCATCCAGTGACTTGGACCGCACGCTTTCAATGAATGCCATTCGATGCTCTTACGTATTCGTTCAAAGTCTCCTTTATTATATGTTTCGAATACATGCTTCCAACGCGCCTCGTTATGGCCAATCTCCAGTTGTAAATCTCTTCGAATATTGGGCCATGCGTGTTCCAGAAAACCTAATCCGACAGCCACAGACCTGTACCCACAATGACCGTCTGGGGTCACATCTTGTATACGCGATATGTAAGAGTGAAACTCTGATGGAATTTGATTCTTAAACCTCCTAATGCTTAACAAGTGCTCGTCCCCCTTCATTAATGGAAAACCCTTATCATCCCGCGTCTCATTCTTTTTAGAACTCGTTGAACTGTTTCGTCGCATTTTAGGTTTTTCAGACTTTACAACCGAACCAGTTCCACGAGAGCCCTCTGACGGTACGTATGAGCTGTGTCGGGGTAAATCATACCTATGTTTGGGGGAAGCGGTATATACGTTGTTGTCCTCGCCATAGGAGCTGTGTCTCGCAGCTTCGTCTAACCTGGCAGCTTCATCTAGCCTTTCTTGTACTTTCTTTGATGTAGGCCGACCGGGAGTATTTTGCTGGACGATCGGTGGTTTCTTGGTTGACGATTTCGGGGTGAAGACCGATTTTATCTTTGAAAGCAAACTCTTTTGCTGAACGGGGGGCTGCGCCTCTAAATGTTGCCGCACATTATTTAGCTCTTCTACAACATCGACTTCCTTGTCTACCAGTTTACACGGGCACAAGTCAAGCTTACGCCAGAATACATCTATGTCGTCGAGTTGTATCATACGCCCTGTACAGTTAAGTTAATACGGTGTGAGAAACAGCTAAATCGTACAAGATAACAAAAGGTTTGTGGTTTTAATATTTTTTACCTGTACTTTTGTAGTTTTCCAGCCTACAAGCACACGACAATCCACAGCTAAGCCACATATGGCAACCACATGATGCGTTAAGTTTCCGCAACACCTCCATCTTCCTGGTCAGCTCTTTTGCCAGCAAATCAAGTGCTTCATGGGAAACCTTTCCACATAGGTTGTCCAACACTCGGCGTCTGTGGTGGTTCATCGTTTTTTCGATGCTCTCAGTGAAACTTTTTTGTATTTCATCGTACTGAGTTTCAACTATATCAATGACGCATCTTGCTATTCGCTCCAATGAACTCCCGCGCGTAATGTATCTTTTTAAATTTGCGTGCTGGCTCTCAACTCTGTTGGTGGTGCGCTGACCAAAGTTGCGACACTTATCGGTCCACGCATAAACGAACATTTCTTTATAGTCTTTGAGCCAGTTTTCGTAGACGTAATTGTAACACCCCGTGTTTTCACGAGTGAAAGTCAAAGTCAAGGTCAAAGTCAACCACCGATTTCGCGCGACGTGACTCGTAGAATTGTTTGTATGATATTTAGATTATGTGAAGTAAATGTCGTACATTACAATAATCAAGTCATACTAACCGTATTTCAATCGACCTACGACTGTGAACGATAGGAAGTAACAATGCGATAAAGTTAATCAAGCTATGCTAATCAAATCGACATCAAATCGTAACTCGAGCTATGTATTTTACTTGTCATTATACGTGTGTGTGCCTTACGTGTTACTTGTGCATGTTTATTTTATGTTATGTTATGTTGTGATAATCAAGCGAACTCAATCGAACTCGAAGTCTAACTCGTATGTAAACGAACCCGAACCCGAATCCCGAGTCGAACCATGTAAGAAGTAGTTGGGACTGAAAGTAATTTGACTAGGAAACCCTATCGAATCGCTCGCCAATCGAAACCGAATCAACATCGCACCGAACACACCAAGGGAGGTGGCATCCGCACGGATGGCCAATCCGCACGGATTGCCAATCCGCACGGATGACCAGTCCGCGCGGATAGCCTACCCGGGTGCGTGCCATGCGCACGGCTCACTCTTTCCCTTTTTGGCATCCTATAAATACACGAGTCACTCTCCACCTTTTCCACTTTTGGCAAGTGACGTCCGAACCACACGCATTCTTCACCTTTTCTCAGATTTCTCTCAATCCAGGTAAGATCTTGCACTAATTCTTGTACATCTTTGATCACTACACAATCCTACACATTTCTATCTTTCGAAACTTCGATTTTAACCATGAAATCATCCGGATTTGAGGTATTCTCGGGTGACGTCATCATGAAGTTCGTAAGAACTTCAAGCTCGACCTCATTCCACCAAGAATATCTCAGATCTAAACGATTTCTACAAGTTTTTACAATAATCCCACCTAGATCTAAACTTTTCTAAGGATAAAAGAGTTGAAAGAAATAAACCTTAGTTCTCTCCTTCTTTTACCCTTAAAACCGGTACGGATCCGATCAGTTCCAGTGTTCTACTCGTCAATAGTGATGCACTAGTTCTAGATCTGGAATCCTACCCATAGACAACTGATTTCGGGGTTAACCGGGAGGACCGTTCTGAGTCGCCGACAGACGTACGCACGGATAACCTATCCGGATGGAACACCATCCGCACGCATCACCATCCGCACGCATCACCATCCGCACGGATAGGTCATGCGCACGGATGACTTCTACTCACGGATAACTGATCCGCACGATCAGTCATCCTACCCACTCTCACTTGTACTGTTTTACGCGTCACTTATCGTTACGTTATCGAATCTATTCAGGCTAACCGTACTCGCTGTAAAAGCGCTCCCTTCAATCCATATAGCTGTGAGTATACTCGAACCCTTTTTGCTTTTAGCACTTTTGGGTGTTACATACGTTACAACTATTCAAACTACAACTATCGCACTACTCAAGCTATTTTAACGCTTAACCATTAATGCATGTTATACGTGGCTTATGAATGCTTGTTTGTTATGTTTACACATGGAATGCTGTCTACCTGCCTTTGCAACGATAGTACTATAGTTTGGACTCAGCACCCGTTCACACGGGGGTTGTTAAGGATCTTTTACTTGCATGGATTACAGTGGTAATCGTGTATTGCGAACTGCCTCGGGCAGTCAACCCGCAGTCAACCCGCAGTCATTGGTATCGATAGATCTATGTCGATAACTAACGCGCTTCATTTCTCTATGTGTACGTGCTGGTTATGCGTAAACGAATTCGAACTCTATATGCTATTATCAAACTTGTATGCTCACCTTTACATTTTATGTATTGACATTATTTTAACGTATGTGACAGGTGCTTAGGATGCACATGTGGTAGGAATTGGAAGCTAGAATAAAGCTTTAGAGCCCAACAAATAGTTGTCTGTAGATAACTTACTAGGGGTCTCTAGAAGCAGATAAACAATTGCTACTTATTTAAATCTGAGTTGTCGGAACAGAGTATTTGTTTTGATGTTATTTGTAATAACTTGTTTGACTGTTTATGTTACGGTATGGGACGTAATGTATAATTAAATGGTAATGATAGTTGTTATGGAAACATCTGGACAATCTGTTTTGCTCAGTGTCGCGCCCCGATGATTCCGCCATCGGTTAGGGTGTGACAGATTGGTATCAGAGCCATAACTATAGGGAATTAGGCAAGACTCGACCTAGTCCGGGTCGAAGTCTTAGAGACCTAGACTATAGTTAAGAACCAACAGACCAACTCACGCCTATGCGTAAAAATCGCCACTATCACTCACTCTTTTCTATCATTGCACTCGAATTTTCAAGTTGTGAACATGTAATAAGGCCGAGAATAGGTGTGAAAACCGCAAACTCTCGACTAAAGTTGCCTGATCAGCTTGCGTTTTAGCTACAAACGAGGAGAATTATACCAAATCAGGAGTGAAATCCATATTTTGATGAATAATCTCCTCAATTCTTATCAAAAACGAGGACGGAAGTTGCAAGATAGGGGTGAAACCTTAACCTTGACGACTCGTCCCGCTTTTATACAAAACTCCACCAAAGTTCGATGGACTCCAACGGTCTAAAGACACAACCTAACCAAAGGGAATTGCGCCAACGCCCGAGAATCGAGGCAAAGGCATAGTCCTGGAGGTCGTTGTGTAGGATCCTTGCAAATAGTCGAGCTACTTTGGTTAGTCGAAGTCTATTAGCCGCAGACAATCTACCTTCGATTTATCGATCTTTATGAAAATTTTATGAATTTTCCTGTTATTTGTTAACGTTTTAAGGTACTATTGGTTTCGACCCAACACTATTGCTTCTGCTAAAACACAAAACCCACACAACACATCGCTAGCGAATCGACAATAGAGGCAGTCAGAATGATTTGTATGCTCGTAGGTGCTTTTAGTGACTAAGTATATGTGTTTCTTGCTGTTATGATTAAGTGATTAGGAATATTGTGATTATGTGCTCTATGTGTTTATGTGATTTTGTGCAATTCTGTGATTTTGTGACTATATGCGTTTAAGTGGTACATGTTACTGAGCTTTAGTAAGTACTAGACGTGTGAGGTGAGATTCGAATACATGTGTTGAGTTCCATGGCGATGTCTATTGCAGACAATGTCGTCTGGATCCCGTCATCAACTCTCTCGCCAGGAAAAGAGGGACAGACGCCTTGCTTCCATCGTCGCGAAAGCGGTAGTAAAGGCTGTGAGCGATGTCTGCGAGAATGCTAGCAAATCATCCGAGGAATCGAGGACTGAGGGTCCTAGAGCTGCCGCGAGACCTTTCAGTTTCAAACAATTCAAGTCATGTGGGCCGAAAGAATTCACAGGCGAAGGAGGTCCTACTGCTCTATTCCACTGGTTTGACTCTATCGAGGTTACTCTGCGACAAAGTGGTTGCCCTGATGACCTTCGAACTCTGAACGCTACCGGCGTCTTTCAGTCCCGTGCTTTGGACTGGTGGACGGCCGAGAGGAACAAGAGAGGGAATGATGCAGCTTACGGTTTGTCGTGGGAAGAGCTCAAAGAAGTCATGCTGGAGGAATTATGCCCTCCTCACGAGCGTCAAAAGCTTGAAGATGAATTCTGGCACATACATCAGAAGGATAGAGACAATGCTGGCCTTACTGCTCGCTTCAAACAGCTCAGCATTATCTGTCCTGACCAAGTCAAGACCCCTGAGATGACCATCAAGAAGTACATCCGAGCTTTACCCGACTGCGTTGCTGATTTCGTGCAAGCGGCTAAGACTACCACGATCGAAGAAACCTATCTGCTGGCCGCTGAAATCAATGACAAAAGGGTCAAGGCTGGGGTGTGGGATAAAACCTCCAAGCATCTGCATCAAGCTACCGCTACTGCACCAGCTACTGAAACCACGTCGTCAAGCAACAAACGAAAGAACAAGAGAAAGAACAGTTCCACCAACAAGAACTGTGCGATTACTGCTGCACCGATCCAAGCTGTACCTGTTCAACAGCGTCAAGTAGTGGCGCCTGTGGCCAATGCACCGCCTGCAAAGCGCGCATACACTGGACCACACCCGCTCTGCCCTACTTGCACCTATCATCATCCGACTGCTATTCAATGCCGCTTCTGTGCTCATTGCAACGTCTACGGCCACTTTACTGCCAACTGTCGTATTCGTCAAGCTCCTGCCAATCAAGCTCTACTCGCTGCCCCACAGGGTCAACAAGCTCCTCCGGCACCCGCAGTCAAAGCCAGAGCATGCTTCACATGTGGCGACCCGAATCATTTCGCCAACATGTGCCCGAACAGGGTGGTGAAACAAGAACCCCAGCAGCAACAGCAGCAACCACAGCAACAGCAACAGCAGCAGCAACAGGCCGCACGAGCCAGAACTTTCAATCTCAACGTGCGTCAAGCCCAGGCCGACAACAACGTGGTCAATGGTACGTTCCTTGTGAATGGTATTTATGCTTCATGTTTGTTTGATACTGGAGCCGATAATTGCTTTGTGTCACTCGAATTTGAGAAACTCCTTAGTCGTAAACGTTCTCGACTCTCCTCTGCATTCGATGTTGAAGTCGCTACCGGAAGAACCATCGCTGTGAACTCTGTTATTCGTGATTGCACACTCGACCTCAACAGTCACATCTTCTCAATCGATCTCATCCCTATGCAACTAGGAAGCTTTGATGTCATAGTAGGCATGGACTTTCTTCGCGAAAACCATGCCGAAGTTGTGTGCTTCGATAAAATGATTCGTTTTTCACTCGCAAACGGTGATTCATTGTGCGTCTATGGTGATACTACTTCGAAGGGTCTCAAGCTTATGTCATGCCTGCAAGCTAGCAAGTATCTCCGCAAGGAATACAGGGCTTTCTTGGCCCATGTCGTAGCAGCGGAGTAGGAAAAGAAAGAGAAGAAGAAAGTAAAAGACGTTCCAGTGGTTCGAGAATTTCCTCAAGTTTTTCCAGAGGATCTTCCCGGATTACCTCCGAAGCGTGATATCGATTTTCGCATTGATCTTATTCCTGGAGCTAATCCTATCGCCAGAGCTCCTTATCGACTCGCGCCGTCCGAAATGCGCGAACTCTCAACCCAACTCCAGGAATTGCTTGAAAAAGGCTTTATTCGCCCGAGCACCTCTCCTTGGGGCGCACCAGTCCTTTTCGTCAAAAAGAAGGACGGGTCGTTCCGGATGTGCATCGACTACCGGGAATTGAATAAGTTGACTATCAAGAACCGCTATCCTCTACCTCGAATCGACGATTTGTTTGATCAGCTACAAGGCGCTACGTGCTTCTCGAAGATTGATCTACGATCAGGATATCATCAGCTGAGTATACAAGAGGAGGATATACCCAAAACCGCGTTTCGCACTCGTTACGGCCATTACGAATTCGTTGTCATGCCTTTTGGCCTAACCAATGCACCAGCAGTTTTCATGGATCTGATGAATCGAGTGTGTAAACCGTACCTTGACCGTTTCGTCATCGTGTTCATCGACGATGTCTTGATCTATTCCAAAACGAGAGCCGAACACGCGCAACATCTACGTTTGGTCCTCGAGTTACTCCAGGTGAACCAACTCTACGCCAAATTCTCCAAGTGTGAGTTTTGGTTGGGGGAGGTTCAGTTTCTGGGTCACATCGTGAATAGTCAGGGTATTCACGTCGATCCTGCGAAGATTGAAGCTGTTAAGAGCTGGGTTACGCCTAAGAACCCGACTGAAGTCCGCTCTTTCCTCGGGCTAGCGGGCTATTATCGACGATTCATCGAAGGATTCTCGAAGATTGCTGTACCACTCACTTCTCTCACTCATAAGGACCAGCCTTTTGTCTGGGGAACCAAACAAGAGTCTGCCTTTCGAACCCTCAAGTACATGCTTTGCAATGCTCCTATTCTCACACTACCCGACGGAAACGATAATTTCATTGTCTACTGTGATGCTTCCAACCATGGTCTCGGTTGTGTCTTAATGCAATGAGACAAGGTCATAGATTACGCATCTCGTCAGCTCAAAATCCAAGAGAAGAACTATACAACCCACGACCTCGAGCTAGGCGCAGTTGTTTTTGCATTAAAGATTTGGCGACACTACCTGTATGGTACCAAGTGTACGATCTTCACCGATCATAAGAGCCTACAGCACATCTTTAATCAGAGGGAACTGAATATGCGTCAACGCCGATGGGTAGAGCTTCTCAACGACTACGACTGTGAGATTCGTTATCACCCAGGCAAAGCAAATGTTGTTGCCGACGCGCTTAGCAGACGGAGCTATCTGCTTAGCACTCGTAATGTTCAAGCCCAGCACAACCTCGAAGCTCTTATTCGCGACGCCCAGCATGCCTGTTTCAACGAACGCACTTTGAAGAAAGAAAGAATCTACCACGATGGAGCCCAACTTGTAAGCAAATCGAACGGGATATTCCACTTCTTAGATAAAATCTGGATTCCCAAGCGAACCAACCTGCGACAGATTATCATGGATGAAGCCCACAAATCACGATACTCTATTCATCCTGATGCTGACAAGATGTACCACGACCTTCGCTATAGGTACTGGTGGCCGGGTATGAAACGGGATATCGCTCTCTACGTCGGAAAATGCCTAACCTGTGCTAGAATCAAGACTGAACATCAAAGACCCTCTGGCTTGCTCGAACAACCTCCAATTCCCATGTGGAAGTGGGAGAGCATAGCTATGGATTTCGTAACCAAGCTTCCAACCACGTCATCAGGACACGACAGCATTTGAGTTGTTATTGACCGTCTGACGAAATCAGCTCACTTTCTGCCAATACGAGAAGACTACAAGGTGGAACGATTAGCCCGAATCTACACCGACGAGATCATTTGTCGACATGGGACGCCTCGTGACATCATCTCTGATCGTGATGCTCGGTTCACTTCACGATTGTGGGAAATATTCCAAACGGCACTCGGTACAACGCTTAATCTGAGTACTGCGTTCCACCCACAAACCGACGGTCAGACTGAAAGAACGATTCGTACACTTGAAGACATGCTCCGTTCGTGTGTCCTAGATTTCGGTGGTAATTGGGATAGGCACCTTCGGTTGGTCGAATTCTCGTACAACAATAGTTACCAGGCTAGCATCCAGATGGCACCTTTCGAGGCCTTATACGGAAGAAGATGTCGATCGCCTATTGTGTGGCACGAGATCGGTCACTCGCAACTCACCGGTCCGGAGCTGCTACAAGAAACGACAGACAAAATTTTCCAAATTCGAGACAATCTAGCGAAAGCCCGGGATAGACAGAAACTTCTCGCCGATAAAAAGCGCAAGCACCGTGAATATGGCGTTGGTGACTACGTACTCCTAAAGGTATCACCTTGGAAGGGTGTAGTCCGATTCGGAAAAAAGGGGAAGCTCGCGCCTCGATATGTGGGACCTTTTAAGATTCTGGAAAGGATCGGAAAAGTCGCCTACAGACTCGAATTACCGGAGGAACTTAGCAATGTCCATCCGACTTTCCACGTGTCAAACCTCCGAAAGTGCATCTACGACCCCGACTTACATGTTCCTCTAGATGATTTACAAGTGAACGAAACATTACACTTCGTGGAAAAGCCTGTCGAAATCATGGATCGCAAGACCAAAGAACTCAGGCGCTCACGCATTCCTATTGTGAAAGTCCGATGGGAAGGCAAACGAGGCGCGGAGTTCACTTGGGAACTCGAAAGCGACATGAAGGCAAAGTATCCGCAGTTGTTTAACGAGGGAGTAATGTCCGATTAAGAAAGGCAAGGTGGCATACTTGTAAATAAGGAGAAATCCCTTATAATCCTTTGCCTAGAAATAGAGGAGTTAGGGCTTAGTTTAGAGACTTTTGCCACATTTCTAGATTTGGAGCTTTCAAGGTTAGAGAGAGAAAGTAGAGAGAGAAAGTGGCAAACCATGATTTCCGGAGTTTGTAATCGTCAAATCATCAAATGAATCACGTTAAAATTATACGTTTTTGTCTGTTCGATCCACGATAGTGCACGGATTCCGCACGTCGTACGAGTCGGATCGCAATCGAAACAAATTCAAACTGGAACCTACAATAATCAAGGTTTTGAAAGAAAAAGAAAAAGGTTTTGAAAATGAAAAATTAAAAATTGACAAAGGATTTCTTTCAAACGGCTTTGAATTGAAATCTAAAACTTTATAGACTTTTAGATTAAATGTTTTCGCATATCATATCCGAAAATTATCAATTTTTAACCGTGAAATCCTGATTAATTTGACGATTTTCAATGATCCAAACGAAGGACTCTCACACGTGATTCACGAACTAGTTACAGCTTTCAGCTTAATTTCGGGACGAAATTTCCTAAACAAGGGGAGGCTGTAACACCCCGTGTTTTCACGAGTGAAAGTCAAAGTCAAGGTCAAAGTCAACCACCGATTTCGCGCGACGTGACTCGTAGAATTGTTTGTATGATATTTAGATTATGTGAAGTAAATGTCGTACATTACAATAATCAAGTCATACTAACCGTATTTCAATCGACCTACGACTGTGAACGATAGGAAGTAACAATGCGATAAAGTTAATCAAGCTATGCTAATCAAATCGACATCAAATCGTAACTCGAGCTATGTATTTTACTTGTCATTATACGTGTGTGTGCCTTACGTGTTACTTGTGCATGTTTATTTTATGTTATGTTATGTTGTGATAATCAAGCGAACTCAATCGAACTCGAAGTCTAACTCGTATGTAAACGAACCCGAACCCGAATCCCGAGTCGAACCATGTAAGAAGTAGTTGGGACTGAAAGTAATTTGACTAGGAAACCCTATCGAATCGCTCGCCAATCGAAACAGAATCAACATCGCACCGAACACACCAAGGGAGGTGGCATCCGCACGGATGGCCAATCCGCACGGATTGCCAATCCGCACGGATTGCCAATCCGCACGGATGACCAGTCTGCGCGGATAGCCTACCCGGGTGCGTGCCATGCGCACGGCTCACTCTTTCCCTTTTTGGCATCCTATAAATACACGGGTCACTCTCCACCTTTTCCACTTTTGGCAAGTGACGTCCGAACCACACGCATTCTTCACCTTTTCTCAGATTTCTCTCAATCCAGGTAAGATCTTGCACTAATTCTTGTACATCTTTGATCACTACACAATCCTACACATTTCTATCTTTCGAAACTTCGATTTTAACCATGAAATCATCCGGATTTGAGGTATTCTCGGGTGACGTCATCATGAAGTTCGTAAGAACTTCAAGCTCGACCTCATTCCACCAAGAATATCTCAGATCTAAACGATTTCTACAAGTTTTTACAATAATCCCACCTAGATCTAAACTTTTCTAAGGATAAAAGAGTTGAAAGAAATAAACCTTAGTTCTCTCCTTCTTTTACCCTTAAAACCGGTACGGATCCGATCAGTTCCAGTGTTCTACTCGTCAATAGTGATGCACTAGTTCTAGATCTGGAATCCTACCCATAGAGAACTGATTTCGGGGTTAACCGGGAGGACCGTTCTGAGTCGCCGACAGGCCGAGTTAGGGTGATTCCTGACCGGTCTAGTCACGCGGGTAAGAACACAACTCCAAGTGGTCGCCACGTAATCAGAACGTCTCGATAAACGACAACAGAAACCAAGTGTAGACGAACGGAGCAACCAGACCAGTTGTCCGCACGGACAAGCTGTCCGCACGGACTAGCTGTCCGCACGGACGGACCGTACGCATGGATAGGTCATACGTACGTACAGGTCATACGCACGGGTTGTCACCCGCACGGACTACCCTTGGGACCCACTTTCCAAACGAGGTTTGAGTATCGACGAACGAGCAATCCGGACGGATGACCTCTGAATGGATTACTCTTCGGATCATGAGATACTAAGGACTTAAAATGAAAATCAAACAAATCTTCACCCGCAAGGCCAAGCCGTACGCACGGACAGGCTATCCGGAAGGATTGTCTCTGCCGCGCGCACAGGCTGCCCGCACGGACTACCATACGCACGGACCGCCGTCCGCGCGACCGGCTTGAAAGGTAGAAACACTTTGGTGTTTTCTAAATGCTACAACGAAAACTCCAAAGCACAAGCCATCATACACAAACACATCTTAGGAAGAAACAATCCACTTGAACGTTTATCCACACAAACAACTTGTCCGTACGGATAAGTCACCCGCACGTACAACTAGTCCGCACGGATTACCACCCGCACGGACAGACGTACGCACGGATAACCTATCCGGATGGAACACCATCCGCACGCATCACCATCCGCGCGGATAGGTCATGCGCACGGATGACTTCTACTCACGGATAACTGATCCGCACGATCAGTCATCCTACCCACTCTCACTTGTACTGTTTTACGCGTCACTTATCGTTACGTTATCGAATCTATTCAGGCTAACCGTACTCGCTGTAAAAGCGCTCCCTTCAATCCATATCGCTGTGAGTATACTCGAACCCTTTTTGCTTTTAGCACTTTTGGGTGTTACATACGTTACAACTATTCAAACTACAACTATCGCACTACTCAAGCTATTTTAACGCTTAACCATTAATGCATGTTATACGTGGCTTATGAATGCTTGTTTGTTATGTTTACACATGGAATGCTGTCTACCTGCCTTAGCAACGATAGTACTATAGTTTGGACTCAGCACCCGTTCACACGGGGGTTGTTAAGGATCTTTTACTTGCATGGATTACAGTGGTAATCGTGTATTGCGAACTGCCTCGGGCAGTCAACCCGCAGTCATTGGTATCGATAGATCTATGTCGATAACTAACGCGCTTCATTTCTCTATGTGTACGTGCTGGTTATGCGTAAACGAATTCGAACTCTATATGCTATTATCAAACTTGTATGCTCACCTTTACATTTTATGTATTGACATTATTTTAACGTATGTGACAGGTGCTTAGGATGCACATGTGGTAGGAGTTGGAAGCTAGAATAAAGCTTTAGAGCCCAACAAATAGTTGTCTGTAGATAACTTACTAGGGGTGTCTAGAAGCAGATAAACAATTGCTACTTATTTAAATCTGAGTTGTCGGAACAGAGTATTTGTTTTGATGTTATTTGTAATAACTTGTTTGACTGTTTATGTTACGGTATGGGACGTAATGTTTAATTAAATGGTAATGATAGTTGTTATGGAAACATCTGGACAATCTGTTTCGCTCAGTGCCGCGCCCCGATGATTCCGCCATCGGTTGGGGTGTGACAGTAATCATAGACACCTGCAAAAATAAAATAATGAAATGTAAAAGCGTGTGTAAAATATAATAGATTGGGTGAGTCGTTTGTTGAAGGAACACTTACTTTCTCGGTTGGCAACCACGAGTCGGTTATACATTTTCCCCAAGTTGTACTTGTACATGGGCTCTGAAGAAGATTCGCACAATCTCCGCCAGTACAACATAAATTTCCCCCAATCTTCTTTATCGAACCCTTCCTTGCACTTTTGCACTATATTTTGTTGGATGTGAAAGTGGCATAGAAGCCTGGTTGCGTTCGGGAATACTTTAGAACACGCGTTAATTAGGGCAAGCTCCCTATCCGTGACTATCACACGCGGCATCATACATTCATGCAATATTGACTTGATCCGCTCAAGCACCCACACGTAGTTACCCTTTCGTTCTTTACAAATAACGGCATGTGCGATACAAAAAGACTTCCCAGTCGACGTCATACCCACAACCTGGACAAATGGCATGTTGTAGAGGTTTGTTTTGTAGGTCGCGTCGATCAACATCACGTGCGGGAATGCACGCCACATAGTGATTGAATAAGGATGAACAAAGAAAATCTCTGTTACGACATCTGTTTTGGGTTCCTGTCAGGTTTCATAAATGAATCGGTGGTCATGCAGCAGGCTTTCCAGTGCTTGAATAGGATTCTTTCCGTCCACTATGGTCGCTCTAATTTTTTGTACCGCATTTTGCACGTCTTTCTGAACATGCAGGCTGTCGGGGAACTGCTTTCTTAGGGTTTGAAATATGATACGTGGCTCCATGTTTTGAGCAGTTAGCTGCTCCACTAGCTTGTATTCGGCTTCAGTAAATCTTCGCACAAAAGCATGGCCCAACAGACTCGTCGTAGGTTCGTGGTTATGGTTCGCGTCTTCCACTTTTAACTCCAACGTGTCATTCGTCACGTCCCGGATGGCGAGTAATGAAAAGGGGCAACCGATTTTTTTGCTACCAGCTTTCCTAACTGTTGCTTTACTACGGTGCTCACCACTACGGTCGCACACAAGCCATACCATCCCAGTAGTACCGCCAATATTTTTCGATCGGCGGGTAACAATTACGTAACCATACGCCTTTCCCGTTTCTTGTACCCATTTCTTCAAATCAGTTTGAGACATGAAACGCTAAAAAAAAGTTACGTTAATAATTATAATTATAATATTTTTAATAATAATAATAACAATAATAATAATAATAATATTAATAACAATTATAATTATAGTATTTTACCAATAATAACAATAATAGTAATAATAATTATAATTATAATATTTTTAATAATAATAATAATAACAATAATAATAATAATATTAATAACAATTATAATTATAGTATTTTACCAATAATAACAATAATAATAATAATTATAATTATAATTATAATTATAATATTTTTAATAATAATAATAATTATTTTAATGTGATACCTCATTTATTTGAAACGGATTGCCCGGGGTAGATGGTTCATAAAGTGATGTGTTACGGGGCTCATAACCATATCCACCATGTTCTTCGTATCCACTGTAACCACCTTCACCCCCCATATCTATCGTATCCACTGTATCCACCTTCACCCCTGTATCCACTGTATCCACCTTCACCCTCGTATCCACCTTCACCCCCGTATCCACTGTAACATTCGTATCCATCTTCACCCCCGTATACCCCGTAACCCGGATACGATTGCTGCGTCGGGTAATATGGTTCATCAACAGGTGCATTCTCAGCACCGTATCCACTTTGTTGCACGTACGGAGATTCATACCCGTATCCGTAATCCGGATACACTTGATACGCCGGGTAATTTAGTTCATCAACAGGTGGAGTGAGAGTCTTGTTCAAGTCTGGCAACTGTGTTTTTTGATCAACAGGGACTCTAGACACAACCTCCTCCTCCTTATTGGCATCATTTGCTCCCCTTGTGTCGTTAGAATAGCGATTACCGAAATAATTATCGGTCCAAAATGATGACATTTTAACAAAATTGAGCAAAAAACAGAATAAATGATTTTGCTTTGGAATGTAAACTGTTTAGTGAAGAACAAAAGAAATGCGAATGAAGCGAGCCAAGAAAGTACTGATAAATGAATGGAAGATGAAAAGACAGCACGCACTGCTAAATAGACTTTCAATTATACTGAAAAAGGCAGCGTATAGCCCTCTACTCCCCGTATTACTTTATTACTTTATTCCCATGCCTGACAACATCGCATCAGAGTCAAATCAGTCTGACATACGCTGCGTATTGACCTATACGCAGCGTATATGAAGTGTTCAAATACGCTACGTATAGGTCAATACGCAGCGTATAAGCTAACTAGCGTATATAAGGATTAAGTTTCATATTCTAACAGCTCTGGACAGAGGATAAACTGGTTAAGACGTTGCGGTTATAAACGATAGGTCACGAGTTCGAATCATGCAAGGGCCGGTTCTTTAAAGAAGACCCCCTTTTTTTACATATTTTTGATATATTTACACTTTGGTCCCTAACGTTTCAAATTTTACAAAAATGGTCCCTAATGTTTCAATAATTGACACAGATGGTCCCTGGTGTTTCGTAAGTTTACACAAATGGTCCCTGATGTTTCGAAAATTTACATAAACGGTCCCTGAAGTTTTTAAAGTTGACAAAAATGGTCCTTGAAGTTTCGAAAAATGTTTTATATACGCTGCGTATTGACCAATACGCAGCGTATATAAACCTTGCAAAAATTTGACACTTCAAACCTACCAAAATGACCCCAAATTTGCAGCTCTTTTATATACGCTGCGTATTGACCAATACGCAGCGTCTATACACCTTGTTTTCTGTGCAATGATTGGTTATCAGGCACTGAGATCTATGGTCTATCTACGCTGCGTATTGGTCAATACGCAGCGTATTGGGTTAACCCTATACGCTGCGTATTGACCAATACGCAGCGTATTTAAACCCTAAGTGTGTAGATAGGCAAACTCAGTGTGCAGATAGTGAGGGCCTAAAAAAAACATATTTAAGTATGATTTTGGTCTAAATTACTTAACCAAATTTTCATTATCTTCTTTCTCTTCTCATTTGTTTCCTTGACTTCATTATCTTTCCAAAATGCTAACACTTTGTGTCACCCCAAACATTATGGCTTCAGAAGCCTATATATCTTTATATGGTATATCATCAATAAGAGATTCATTGGTTTCAAGAGTTATCATCAGATATTATTTGTTAAGCAAGAAGTAATTGCAATGAATTCACCACAATTCATATTGAGAAGAAGTAATTATTGCCGATCGGTATTACTCAGAACTGGACTACAACAGATTAACTCAACATCTGGGAACCAAGAACAGAACCATTATTACAACACGACTCGGTTTATACGAGTTAGTGGTCCAGTTCCACGGGTTTCATGAGTCGATCCATGAGTCGCTCACCCCTACAAATGTGGATTGGTGGGTGTGTGGAACAAGAATAAAGAAATTTGCTAAAAACAAATGGAAAATGTAATTTTAGACTTTTAATAAATAATGTTATTTACGATTTTGTTTTGATTTAAACATCCCCAAGCCTATAACTTATTAACTCTCATTTGTAATTTTTCAAAGAAAAAACTTTGGATATGATAATATTTTTTTTCTCATTTGAATTTTCTCTAAATGTAGCTAAAACATATCTAGTTTTTTTTTTTCCATTTTGCATTGAAATGTTTTGCATAAATTGATTTTTTTGATATATGATGTGGACAAGGGGTCGTGGTAAGATCAAAGTGGGTAACAAGGAAAAGATATATATGCACAACTGGTTCTTAAGATCTCCTTCCATGTTTGTATTATGATCCAAGCTAGGTGGTGCCACCAAAAAAAAAAAAAAAAAAAAAAAAAAAAAAAAAAAAACAAAACAAAACAAAACAAAACAAAACAAAACAAAACAAAAAAAACAAAAACAAAAAACTTTAGGTTTCTTTTGGTCTCTCCACTACATATTTATTTATTACCTTTTAAGCTTTAAAGATTTAAAGGATATTACAATCAGACGCATGGTAACAATTTGTGTACTTTGTACGTAATATTGTTAGCTAGCTGGGTTGCTTTATTGTGGTAGGAGCCTACAATCTTGTTCTTGTTGCACATCAATCATTCAACTCACATATGCGTACCAAAACGTACTCATTTGGAAGATAGTTGATCAAAATTAGAACACCAACGTGACAGGTAAGGGGTGAATGGCCCAAGTAACCGCTTTTTAAAAGCCCATGACCAAATATACTTAATTGGGCTTGGCCTCTTTTGTTATAAGAGTTGCCAGCGTTGGGTTTAAAAAAGCAGTCTGCTTACTTACTTAGGGCTGCTTATTACTTTATTAACCGGGAGGACCGAGATGAGACCAAAATATGGGAATCACTGTTGGGCTAACAAAATTTACACTATTCGAAAATGTCAAGTGGCCTTCGTTCGTATAGAATGGTTCTGCCGTTACGTTCAGGGCTTCAAGTTAAATAGTTAATTACCATCAAAGACGAAACGTATTATTATCGATTAATTTATATAAAAGTTTCGGTCAAATTGCAGACGAATAAATAAATAGATGTTAACTGTATGCAATAAAGTAATGTGGAACAAGGTGTTTCAAACGATGTTGCAACAACAAATAATCAACAGTGAATAGAATGATTCACACGTCTCCTAGGCTTCGAGACTTGCAACAACAAATAATCAGCAGGAGAGGTTGTCCAACAATGCTTTTCTTATGTCATTAGTATATCATAAAGCCTAATATATAAATCACTTTAAAATACGGTCAAAACGACTGCCAGGGTAAAAACATCTGCTCATTTATATGCAAGGGCGGACTTAAGTTTAGCCCAAAGTGGGCGGGCGCACCCCCGGGAAAAAAAAATTTAGTGCTAAGTTCCGTCGAAAATCTCGTCCGCACCCCTTGAAATTTTTCGTCCGCACCTCTTGGATTTTTCCGTCTGCACCCTTGGAATTTTTCGTCCGCACCCCTTAGGTAAAAAGTGTTATCAATTTATATTTTAAAATTTTTTAGTAAACTCTTATTTTTTTAAAAACACTATCTAAATTATATAACTTTTAATACCGAAATAACTAAACCCAAATGCCCAATACCTTTAACTAGCCCACTACTAAGTCTTGGCCCAATAAACAAACCCAACAAATCAACAATATTTCAAATTAAAATAAAATAAACAAGCCCCAAAACCTTTGCATATTCTCTCCCGCTCTCTATCATCCCTGCACGCATGCCAGCGATCAGAACATCAGCGACAACTGCAGCTGCATACCTCCATAATCAGCCATCATACCACCGCCGATCGAACACGGGTAAGTTTCTTTGTTATTTTTGATGATTTTTGGTTGATTTTTTGATGATTTTTGGTTGATTTTTGGTGGGGTGGGACGGAACCGGTAGCCACCGGAAGTGAATTTTTGATGGGAGGAGACATCTGTGCTTCGATATGTTATTTTGTGGTGGGTTATATATGTATATTTTGTTAGTGATGATGACGATATATTTTCTTTTTTGGTGGGTTATATACGATCAGACCTTTTTTTTTAATGGTGTATATGATGTTTAGATGTTTTTTAGTGTGATTTACATTTTGATTTTTAGGGCTTGAATACTTGATACATTATGTAATATGTTATAGAGCCATGAACTTATAGATCAATTTGTTTGTGATAGCCGATAAGAACCATGAGTAGGGACATTATGACACGATTTCTCAAGAGGAAAGTTGATACATCTTCCGAATTCGTTGATGTGGATCTCTTCCTTCGGATCCTTATGATCGCAAACCGATTGAATCATATTTTACATGACCCGACCCGACCCGACTCGAACCGACCCGATACGAACCAATTTTTTTACTTATATACATTGGGGTCTAAAATTTTTAAAATGTTTCGCACCCTCATGAAAAAATTTCTGGGTCCGCCACTGTTTATATGTGACTTTACACTAATACCTAGCATCAGTTATTGTTATCTTTCGTAATGCTTTTAGATCAGCAGATGTTTAAGGCTAATTACCGGGAAATTCAAATTCAAAAATGCATGGGAATAAGTAATTAGCAATTAATGCATGTCATCAAGAAACTCCTCTCAATCATCCTTCTTATATAAGTTTTTTCTTCTGCTTTTCAAAAAAAAAAAGTTTTTTCTTCTCATTTCCCTCTTCATATTTCATCACGCTTTCATCTTCTCTGATTTTGAAATTTGAAATTTAATCACAATCCGAATTCCGAATTAGAAGCATGTCAATATCAGTTGACAGTAACAATCTTAGTTTTGTTAACGATTTGAATTCTGGGAAAGATATGTGGAACATGAAAGCGAGAATTATTCGAAAATGAAATCAGGGTTACAAGATGGATCTCATCTTCATTGATGAAAAGGTAATTTTTATCTCTGCTTTTCCGTTTTATTAGAGAATGTAGTTGTGTATGCTAAGAAGATACTTTCTTTAAATGTTCTTCAGGGTGCTAAGATTCAAGCAGGTATTAAGACTCATCTGATACCTATTTTTGATGGACAGCTTCAAGAAGATGCTGTTGTGATTCTGTCGAAATTTGGTGTTGGTGAGAATAAAGATTTATATAAAGTAGTAGTGCAGCCTTATAAAATCTACTTTTATAGATGCACAACTGTTACTCCTGTGAGAGATTGGCAAGGTGTTGAGTATGGTTTCAACTTCAGAGCTTATGAAGATAGTCTTCAAGGAGAGGCGTTAAACGCTTTGAGTGTTGGTAGTGTATATTTTTGTAATCATGTCTTGCTTGTATAATATTAGAGAGTTTTACTTATATTCTTGTATAATGTGATCATATAGATGTTGTTGGATCTGTGATTTGTTGTGGAGATCTTGAAATCTTTGATTGACCTCCAAAGCAGACTAAGAAGATGAATTTCGATATTGAAGACTTGGAGTAAGTTGTTGTTTACATGTGCAGTCATGTACAGATCATTGTTTGTATTTAATGATGTTAATAAATAAGATGAAGAATGTTGGTATTTAATGTGGGATCATGGTAATGGTAATAAAGGAAATCTATAGTGTTTGTATCTAATGCTGAATCATGGTAATAAATGAGGTCTACAGTTTATTCTTAGTGAATATGGTAGTTAATTTATGGCTCATTTGCTACTTTAATAAATGTCATAATTTTCCTTTGATTTTCTATTTTTATTCATTCAAAGTTGTTTTGATATTAGAGATTTGTAAAGAAATGTTCATAAATTAGTCTTTAGTATATCGTCATATGAATATTCTTTTCATGTAGGGGTAAGGTCTTGCGGTGTACTTTGTGGAATGATTATGCTCTGCAGATTAAGGACTTCATTTCTAAAATCCCACCTCATGAGCATGTGATGGCTGTTATACAGCATGGAAAGTGTAAGGAATGGAAATGTATTTTTTTTTTTTTACTTTATGCAAATCATAACTATACTGTTTATTTCTGGCAATATAAAGACAGGTATACATTAAATATCTATATACTTTTCCATGTAGGTGAATATACTGTTCAAAGTGATAAGTTTGCAACACGAATTTTTCTGAATGAAGAAATTGATGAAGTTAATGAGCTAAGGAGAAGGTAATTTGTCAATGTAATTTATCTTGTATATAGATGTTCAAGTCAAATACTTGGTTTCATGTTATTTGTATACTAATTCTAATCATTTGTGGTATTCAAAAGGCTTATACTGAAGTTTGGACAAGGGAGTGGTTCTACTTCTCAAACAATACTGTCATCTCAGAGTGTTTTTCCATTGCATAAAGAATTTGTACCTGATGGTGTGAAGAAACATGTTGATGAGATTAGTGAGATAGAAAAGGTTTCACATCTTTTTACATAGTTTGGTTATTTGTTTGGTTTGTCACCTGCATGTTTTTACAGGAAGTGTCTTGTGTTTTTATAGGAAATGTCTTGTGTTGTGTTGTGTTGTGGTTGCGACAATTAAGATAGTGCAAGAAGAGTATGCTTGGTTTTATGCTGCCTGTCGTAAGTGTTTCAAGAAGGTGATGGGTAAAAGTGAATACTTGCAGAATGTTGAAAATGTTTCAGATGATATTGTTCGATTGCCTGCGACTTCTTTGGTTTGTCCCAAATGTCATAGTGAATGTACATCGATCACCACAAAGTAAACAATGATGATTATTTAGCGTTATATTTATATAAGTAACATTCTAAGACTGGTATTTGAGTATAGTTTTGCAGTTTACTTAGTTAGTTGTGTATATTTCAGGTTCAAGGTGCAAGTGCGGGTGCAGGATGAGAGTGGTAGTGTTTCTTTTGTTATGTTTGATAGAGATGTTCAGAAGCTTCTTGGATTAGCGGCGAGTGACATAAGAGAGAGGCTGGTTAAGGCCAATGATACTGGATTCCCTCATGAGATATTTCGATTGGTTGATAAGAAGGCTGCTTTTAAGATTGATGTTTCAGAGTTCAATCTTAAAAATGACTATCGTGTTTATACTGTGCAAAAAACATGTGATGATCCAGTAATAATTGCTGAGTTAGGTGGTGGAGATGGTAATGGTGATGAAAATGCTGATGAGGTAGCATATAAAATTACTCTTTCAATCTATTTATTTTTCTTTTGAGTTTTAAACACTGGATTCTGCACTTTTTTATATGATATCATATATTATGATCCTTTAGGTTACTCAAGAGGTAGCCGACGTTAAAGATGTTAACCTTTCAGAATCTTCCCAGGTGTCTGCTGAACGAACTTCAAGGGTGAGTATTTATTTTCTAATGTGAGAAGAACCCAGAAGAAGCTGACTAAACTTAACAATTAGATGCTTATGAAAAAACAATTCTTATGAGAGATAAGCAAAAACCACTTATTTTTTAAGAATCCTTGTGGTTTTTATTTATGTCTGTCAACTGTTGTTTTAACAAACTTTAGTTAAAAGTTTGGTTTGTAAAGGCTACAATGATGAATATGGTATGTAATGTCTACGGTTTGAATATCAAGTAAGGTTAACCTTTTGTTTGTTATATAATATTGTTATTATACATTATATACATATACATATACATTTTTTGGTGATATTGATGGACTGGATAAGTAGTAGGGTTGTATATTATTGTTAGATTGATGAATGAAAATTTAATCAATTGGTTTGTCGGAAAACTATTGGGGTCTGAGATACATTAACATTTGTTAGAGGCTAAGCACTGTTATAGCATGCTAACATCTATTAACCCCTAAGCATTGTTAAAGATCTGTTAAAGGCTAAGCACTGTTATAGCGTGCTTCAACAGACTTTATGAGCTGTTGATCATCATCTGTTAAAGATCTTATATTATAGATCTTCTGTTGAATTGTGTAATATCTGTTGGTGCATAGCAAAACTTAGGTTCATCATACATTTTGCTTCATCAGCAGAGGTTCTCTTTTGCAGACCTTTGCTTCAGCAGTCTTTGTCTTAACAGACCTTTTGGTCCATCAGCAGAGTTTGTTTGGCTCATGAGCTGAGTCTGTTTGGTTTAACAGACTTTTCTTTCAACAGTGGTTGTCTTCAACAGACTTTTCTTAGAAAAGTTTAGCAAAACAGATGTTGAGTTTGTCCCTTTGGTAGGAGCAGATTTTTAAAACACTGTTATTTGTAACTGTTGTTTTAACAAACTGTGGTTAAAAGTTTGGTTTGTAAGGGCTACAATGATGAATATGGTATGTAATGTCTATGGTTTGAATATCAAGTAAGGTTAACCTTTTGTTTGTTATATAATATTGTTATTATACATTATATACATTTTTGGTGATATTGATGGACTGGATAAGTAGTAGGGTTGTATATTATTGTTAGATTGATGAATGAAAATTTAATCAATTGGTTAGTCGGAAAACTGTTGGGGTCTGAGATACATTAACATCTGTTAGAGGCTAAGCATTGTTATAGCGTGCTAACATCTGTTAACCCCTAAGCTCTGTTAATGATCTGTTAAAGGCTAAGCACTGTTATAGCGTGCTTCAACAGACTTTATGAGCTGTTGATCATCATCTGTTAAAGATCTTATATTATTGATATTCTGTTGAATTGTGTAATATCTGTTGGTGCACAGCAGAACTTAGGTTCATCATACATTTTGTTTCATCAGAAGAGGTCTCTTTAGCAGACCTTTGCTTCAGCAGTCTTTGTCTTAACAGACCTTTTGGTTCATGAGCAGAGTTTGTTTGGCTCATGAGTTGAGGTTGTTTGGTTTAACAGACTTTTCTTTCAACAGTGGATGTCTTCAACAGACGTTTCTTAGAAAAGTTTAGCGAAACAGATGTTGAGTTTGTCCCTTTGGTAGGAGCAAATTTTTAAAATATTGTTATTTGTAATTACAAGTTGTATACTATTTTATTAATTTTGAGTCTTATATTTCTTTTTGTTGAGTGACCGGGAAATGTAATGGAAAATAGTAATGTTTAGATGCAAAATATAGTAATTTTTACTTGAAAAAAATAAAAAAAAAGTAAAACCAAAATGTTTTGAAAGTATATACTAAGACTACATAACTTGATTCTTAAGTTAGTTTTCAAAGAAGAAATTTGTCCATCAAACATGTCAACTAAAACATAAATTATTAAAGGCTGAAAAGATGTTCAAAGACTATGTCAACAAACTTCAAAGTGTATTTTATCTTCTGTTACACTTTTTTCTTCGACTATCTCAAACCTCAGCTTTTTCCCCACAGATATTCCCGTTTCATCCATGATACGCTGCCAGTTTGTATGCATCACTAGATGGTTATTGTCGTTAGGTCTTCTAGGATCTCTCCTAACAACCAGTTGTACCAAAAACTTCACATGACCAAATAACAGCACAGCTCTACGATAATCATTTAGCTGGTGTTCTCGAACAAAGTTCCTCGGTATTGCCTGTAAAGGAAAATTCTTTCTTTAGTTATTCATTCAAAACAACATATACTTTAAGTAATAACAGATAGATCCAACATTATAAGTAAAATCAACCATATTAAAAGTAGATATGTAAATACCAAGCTATGTGTCTCTAAAACATGGTAATCAAACTTTTTTTTTTTAGAATGTGAACGCTTTCTGTGGTGTTGGCGATTGGTACGGCTGCAGTGATGTTTAGTCTCCCCGTGAAGTCCAATCCCGTCTTTGTTCGTCTTCAGGAGTACTTCCCATCCATTGAAACAACAGTTGGCAGATTTCCTCAATGTCATTTTCGAAGCAAAAAGTAGTCCATCCTGGTCCCATAAAACCAGCAACCAATCCCTTTTTGTTTTCAGGAGAGAAAACATAATACACATCAACTTTACTACTCTGCTTTGGTCCATGTACTTTTGCAACCAAGTTATCAATTTTTAATCTCCTCCCCGACAACAGCTTCAGCGAATAGTGTGGTAAATGCTATAATTTTCATACATTTCAGAAATGTGATATTAGATTTTATATATGATACAAAATATAAATTAGAAGTTTTTCTAACAGTCCAAAAGATACACTGGAAATATATAAAAATAAGGTAGCAATTTTTAACCAGCTTGCAGTATGTTTCTTTATCGGCCTGTATCAAGCAACCATGAACATAATCTCTGTTCGAGCCATCGTTTCTAATCTCCAATCCCTCATTGTTCAAAACATTTATCTCAAATTTTGTTTCCTTCTATTTTTTTAAACACAGCTTGTCTATGTTGTTATTTCTATAAGTTTCAACAAACCGAGTTCATTCTGGCCCATTTATCCTCTTACTTTTATGACCGATGCTCTGTACTGCAATCTTATACTTAAAACCCGTATAATCAACCAACTTTATTACTTCACACTTTCTTGGTAATTGGTTACTCATTATCCTTGGAAGTACCTATGTATATAAAATACACAACATTTAATATATCTTTAATTTTTTAAATACAGTTTTTAGCATAGATTTGTGATTTGAGCTAATTTGTTGTAAGAATATAGCTTACCAATCCCTCATTTAGGTCTATCAATTCAGAGACATTGATAATTATCATAAACTCCATCTGAAAGTAAAAAATACAATAACAGTTAAATACTAAAACATAAAATCAATTGTATCTGAAAAGCATTATATTTAAGGTATAAAAAATATCCAACACTCTGTAGGACCAAACTTATATGTTGTGTACTTCAATATGGTCCATACAACCAACAATATGAATCTAACAGTGTGTAAGATCAAATTTATATTATTTTATAATAAAAAAGTATTATATGACAATAAAGTTTTCAAATATCCATGTTTGTGTCAATTTCAAACATCAGTTTTTTCAGCAGACAAGGCTATATTCACTTACAAAACAGACATATAAGTACTATAAACTGATTGCAGAATATTTTATCAAAATTAATATTGATAGAACAAATGTATCAACACTACATGGCAGTTCATACAATAATTCTAAAATCATTCGTAAAATTTACAACCAAATATTTATGAAACAATAATATTTCAGATTGTTATTTAGATGGAATGAATCAAAATGTAACTAAATAGGTTGATATAAATCTTATTATAAAATAAAGAAAACAAGTTCATATAAGTTTATCTATTTTAACATCAAGAGATTATGATTTTGATGTTTATATAATTTGAAATGAGGAAACTGAAAGGAACATGTCAAAGCATACCTGTAAAATACACAAGAGAACAAAAAAAATACCTGATCTAAAACTTTAAACTTCTGAGCGTCAAGTCTAAAGAAGAAGAAACTGTAGAGTTTTTTTGCCGGAGAAGAAGAGGTGAGATTGTATTGGGATTGTTAAAAATAAGATATTTATCTATTCACTTGTAATTGTTTATTTATTTAACTTATAATAATCTTTAATATCAGGATTTAAAAACTATTTTTCATTATATAAATACATTAAATTAATAGATAAGTTTTTCGTATTTAAGATTTTAAATTTATAGTCAAGCAGTGGATGTTGCTGTGCAAAAATTGCCCTGTTTTAATGTAAAATGGGGTAAAGTATAAATTTTACAAAACTTAATTTCAACCAACCAGTGTAAATGTAACATCTGTATTAACTCCATTTAATATACTTTTCATCTCCATTATTGAATATAAGCTTCAGAAAACATATTCGAAAGTTTTCTCAAATAACTTTCTTATCAAAATCGGCAAGGTTCTATTGCATAATATAGATTACACGCTATAAAACCAAGTATTGTTTCTTTGAATTTGTTGTTTGTATTATATATGTTAGATTAATCATTATTTGATGTTATGAGTATATATTTGTCACTGACGGCGTTTCATATTCTTTCTTGAAGCAAATAATAGTTGCTGTAATCAGGTGTATTTTTATCGATTAAGTACCGCATTAACTTAAATGAAGTTACTGATAGCATTCTCTGTCACAATTTGTGCATGCATCTTCGTGATGTTGTCTTCTACATTTCGATTGATAAATTAACCATATAATTTTTGGTTTACGCTCATTTGCTTAACTGTTGTGAGAGATGATGATTTTCGTTTTGTGCTTTGTTTTTATACAAATAGTCCGACTAATATTTGGTACTTTTGTTTTTTAAGTGCTGATTTAGTTTAAGGGATGTTAGTGATGTCAATTTTATAATGTTGTTTGTCTATGACTTTTGTAGGATGTTGTTCATCTTTTAACTTGTAAGTTTAAATTGTTTATTGCAGATATGAATCTATCCAATCAAACACCATCCTTTTTATAATTCCTTAATGAAGATGATTTTATATTTTTGGTATGTTTTTTTAACTTTCTTGCTACTATTAGGATTCTACGTTAATTTTTTATGTAAGATGTTTGTTAACTACTGTTGCAGAATATACCACTTGATTTTGAGACTCTGTTGTGGGGCAAGGAGGTCCCGTACGGTCGAATTGTAGAGTAACTTGATGGTGACAAATCATGGTTAGTACAAGTAAGGAAGAGAGATGATCATTGTATATTTACGAATGGATGGACAAAGTTTGTTAGAGATTGTTGTTTGAAAACGAAAGATGCTGTATTGGTGAAAGCTAATGGACGTTTGTCATTCGTTGTCTCATGTTTTAAAGAAAATGTCTACGAGAACTCTTACATTTCAGCAAATATTATACCTGAATGTGGCATGACTGTAAGTAACGATATATTATTTGTTACTTACTGTAAACATTTTTTACTAGCTCAACAACTTGCTAACATCTGTTTGCCCTTTTAACGTCTGTTTCCTTATAATCTTAACATCTGTTGACTAACCTTTTTAACTTCTGTTGACTAAGTCTTTTAACCTCGGTTGACTTACATCTGACATTTAAGATCTGTCCACGTTGTAACCTCTGCTGGACATAATGGATGACAGTTGTTACAAAACCTCTGTTGGATAGCAACAGAGGTATGTAATAGTTGATAGCCAAACAATGGTTAGGTTGTGTGTAAATACTGTAACTACTGTTGACTAACCCTGTTGAGTACTACTCTTCTCATTTTAACTTTTGTTGACTAAATACTGTAGCTTAACAACTTGCTAACATCTGTTTGCCCTTTTAACGTATGTTTCCTTATAAAATTAACATATGTTGACTAACCTTTTTAACTTCTGTTGACTAAGTCTTTTAACCTCGGTTGACTAACATCTGATATTTAAGATATGTCAACGTTGCAACCTCTGCTGGACATAATGGATGACAGTTGTTACGAAACATCTGTTGGATAGCAACAGAGGTATGTAATAGTTGATAGCTAAACAGTGGTTAGGTTGTGTGTAAATATTGTAACTACTGTTGACTAACCCTGTTGAGTAATTCTCATTTTAACTTTTGTTGACTAATCCGTTGTAACTTCTGTTGCTCATTAGTTCATATCATATTTGTAAGTCTGCACTAAATATTCCTCTGCTTCTTCTATAGCTAATTGCTGACAAATTTTGGAAACAATTCTATGGTAAAAATTACGAGTATGGGATGGAAACTATCTATGTTGGCGAAAGGTTTTGGAATGTGATGATGAAAGGATGGACTGATGGATGGTTAAAATTGATTGAAGAAGTTCCCATAGCAGTTGAATCTTGGTTGGTTTTCACCATGATTGCATCTAAAACGTTTGAGCTTTCCGTTTTCCGTTCCGAGACTGGAACTGAGGTTTCCTTCAAGAAAGCTGATGTAGTTGTTTTGAATGATTCAGTTTATGGAGATGATGGGTTTGATTTAGTGGCTGCGGTATAAAATTTTGATGATAAAATACATTGTTTGATAACATGACGGTGATAAGTAACTTTTATTATATTATGCTAATAACTTTTGAAATCTCATTTTGGAGGCTAAACACAAACAGGTTTTGGATTCCGGGGAAGTTGCTTTAGATGATGAGGATACTGGAGCTTCGGTTGGTAATTCTAAGCAGTTTACGAGTTTTGAGGATATTTTTAATGTATATATACACATGTAATATTTATATATTATTATGATTTAAAATATGGTTTCATATATATGATCCATCTTATAAATATAGTTTGCTGATGATGGGCTATTTGATTCAAAGATTGCGCGTCCGGTTGATGAGTCAGATGTTAAAAATGCTATAAATTTATAATTTCCTACGCATATATTTTATTGTATAATAAGTATAAGAAGGTTTTATTAAATTTTGTTGTAGCCTGAAGATCATTCTGTACAAATAGCTGATGATGTTAACGATCCTCAACTATAGTCTAAAGATTTTCCTGTTCGTGACATTTCTGCCTCTTCAAGTGTGGTATGTAATGTAAGTGTTTATTAGTTTTATACTGTCTATTTTATTATTTTCTATATATTCTGATATTCTTCTGTATGATTGAGTCTTAAATTTGAAAGCTGAGTTGAGAAGATAGTTTGTGTTGATAAAGAAAGTTATAAAATTTCAAGAATTTAGAGTTGTTATATTCTAAATTAATTTACTTAGGTGGAAAAGATGCACAAACTCCGTGGCAAGACAATTGTACAGGATAACCAAGCTGTTGATAGACCGTGTAAAGTTCAAAAGGTTCGTTTAGTATCATCCACTTCAGAATCAGTCTTACACTTCACCACACATGCTGAAGACAGACATGTAAGCTTTTGCAGTCGTTCCTTTGTTTCGTTATTTCAACAATTTCAATTATATATCAATATTTTATAAAATTCACTATTCAATTTTCTGCTTTTTAGCATCTGCCATCAGACGTTGGATCTGCATACTGATAATTTTAAGCCTATCAAGATCCAGAATCTCAAATGTGAAGTCCAGGAACTGTTTACAACATCTCAAAAAACCAATACTGGATTCAACTACATTGTTGTTGGATAGTCTTCTTTTCTGAGATCTTGCAATATTGCTTTTGGTGATGAACTTTCGTTAGAGTTTCACAACTCTACTCAATTGCTGAAGTTAAAAAAAGTTGGGCATATCGTGACAAAGATAAAGTCCTCTTAGTTTCATGTCATGATTGTTTGTGGTTGTACATTTGGTTCGTTAGTGGTACTAATTTTGTTTCTTAGACATGTTCTATATGTAGTTATGTCTATAAACAGGTTTCATTGTCAATGGGTGGGTGCTACTTTTTTTTGTGGATAGTACAATGGAAATACTCATATGTATGTTATATATTAACTGATGATGCATGTCTATAGTTGTCTTTTAGCTATAATAGATAACACGTTTTGGTACAATATCTATACACATATCTATATGTTCTATCAATATGTGTTATTCATGGTTTTCTAAGAAACGACCCGTGTTTGCACACGGGTCTTACCGCTAGTACTATATAATAAAAGAAACCACTTTAGAGACACTTGTCATCATATTACCCAATCTCTTATAGATAATTATAACTTTAACTTAATCTCTTCTAATTAATTATAGATAACTCTCCTACTAAATATTATTTATTTTAATATCTTATATTTTAGATAATCCTCCAACTAAATATTATTAGTTTAATATATTATGGATAATTATTATCTAGTTTAATCTCCTTCTCATTCATAATATTCTTTATTTGAATTAATTATATTTGAACGTTTTGTTAAATTTGGTATCAATTAGATTTTACGAAACTTAAAACAAAATTAACTAATATTATTTATCATTTATACATTTACGGAGTTTTAAATAAAGGGTTAAATTTATTGAGACTTCGTTAACAAATTTTGCAACAACAGAATAATCTATTTTTATCACGAAAACCAAACTTTGTATTAATATATTAAATATTTTTATTTTCACCATACAAAATTACATTCGACCCATGTAATACATGAGGTTTTTAAGATATAACTTTTTATTATTTGATATATAAAATTAGATTTATTCAATTCGTACAATACACAGGGTTTTTTAAGGATATATATTTTTTATTATTTAGTACAGAAAATTACATTTATTCAAACCGTATAATGCGCATATTTTTAAGGATTTAATTTTTTTAGTATTTGGTATAAAATAACATTTATTCAACCCATGTTATAAATGGGGTTTTTTAAAGATGTACTATTTTATTATTTGGTAAACAATATTACATTTATTCAACCCGTGTAATACACGTGGTTTTAAAAATATAACTTTTTTATTTGGTATATAAAATTATATTATTAAACCCGTACAATATGGTTCTTATAGATATAACTTTTTTTTATTTAATATATAAAATTATATTTATTCAGCCCGCACAATAAATGAGGTTTTTAAAGATATAATATTTTTATTATTTAGTATATAAAATTTATTTATTCAACCCCGTGTAATACACGGGGTTATAACCTAGTGATGTATATATGAAGAATATTTGAAAAAGAGGGATACTTGAAGACTAACTATAGAGAGGAGCACTCTCTACCATCACCTGCTTATCCTTTCCACAAGTTTAAATACTACAATTTTACCCGGTGTAGCCTCGGGCGCGTGAGCGATCTTCGGCAGTACAGACTGCTTCGGCTGTTGTACCCTGGGAGACAGACGCGTCGTCTTTAGTAGAGGCGCAAATTTTTTTTAAGGGAAGCGTGTTGAACACGTGCCTCGACCACAACCGTCAACATCAGTTTTTTTCATTTTTGCAGCTAAGAAGGATCACACAAGGAGACGCGGTTCAAGTTCTCGTAGCGGAAATTGTATAAGAAGACGCTTCTCAAGCTCTTGTCAAAGACAACGATTTGAATCGATTTATTTAAATATTTTGTATTTTATATTTCATATTTCATATTTAATTTTGTATGGATTTGTATACGATACGGGTACTACAATTTCTTAAAATTATTTAAAGAGAGTATCTTTATAATTTTTATATTTACGTATATAATCTTTATTATAATTGTGACCCATGTCTTAAAAACTTAAAACAGATTTCGTGAGATTGTTGCTTCAATCTTAAAACATTATTTATAAGGTTTTTGGTTTTACGAAAAGATTTATAATAAAAAAAATAATTTTTAGAGATTACGATCTTATAATTTTTTCTGGGGAAATATGTATGTAGTACAATTTGTTGTGTTTGGATTTTTTGAGATTGAGATACAATCTTAAATCCTATACCGTGGTACAAAACAAATATTTTGGTTCAACCATTTGGTTTTTGAAATGATTTTGGACCGTTAATTTTTCTAACCTTTGTGTTAGTTCGAGTTTATTAGTGTAAACTGTTGGTACACTTTATGTGGACGCGACTGGGCTCGGTTCGACTCGGTTCTGTTCGACTCGGTTAGGTTCGGCTCAAGCCCGACGTCGCGACATTCCTCCGTCGTGCGCCCCAGAGTTCGACACGCGAAGCACGGATAGCCGCGAACCGTTCCCGCCGACACATCATCATGACATCACCATGATGATGTCATGATGACATCATGATGATCTCATGAGAAGACTTTACATTTACATCAAACTGATTGACGAACTTTGATGAAGATTCAACATGAGGAAGGTTAACCTTCCTCATGAACATACATGGGGAACCTTTTAAGGTTCGTCAAGATAATGTGTGGGGAAGTTTAACCTTCCCCACTCATTCCTTCGTCTCATGAAGGTTCGTCAAGTGGACAGTATATATAGCACAGATGTTAATAGTTTTAGTCATGAGAGCATAGTGAAACCAGAGAGTTTATCGTCAAACATTGTGTGTATATGTTTGATATTGTTCTCGTCCTTTTAATCCAAGTGAATCTTTGATTATCTGTTGTGTTACTCGCGTTACATTGTTTGGTTTGCACCGTCTCGGGGATTCCGCACCCGCGATTGTGTTTGTGATAAACAGGGAATAGGTTTTCGTATCGGATCCTCCGGGAAAAACGGACCTACAAGTGGTATCAGAGCATTGGCTCTTTTCCTTGTTTAAAACAAAACATTTTTAGTGTTTTATCAAGTTGTTTAATCGTTTTTTTTTTCAAGAAAAAGGTTCTTGGTGATATTCATATTTTCTGAAAATATCTTGAAAAATCATTGAAATATCTTGTTGGTTTGCTTTAAGCTTGTTTAAAAACCCTGTCTATTGCATATTCATATATTAAAAGTTTGGTTTTTATTGAAAGTATAAGCAAAATTATTTTCGGAAAATTTATCAGGCGAAATTTTGGCCAGAATATTCAAAAGTGTTCTTCATATATTCAAGTGTGTTCTTCAATATTCAAACTGTTCTTATCATACATGGGTATTTGATCTGCTTATTGTTTAAATCAAGGTGTTTGTCAAATTTTAATATATTAAGTTGACTATAGTGTATTTGTGTGATGATTAGTTTCTGAGAAAAAGAGGCTTCAAAAATCAGAAAAGCATGGGTTGTTGAAATTGTGTCACCAACTTTGTCAGAGGATAAGATTTTAAGTGTGTGAAAATATCTCAACTGGTAACCTTCGTCAGACTCACCATCTCAACCTTCCTCACTTTCAACCTTCCTCACATTTCAACCTTCCTCATCACATTTAACCTTCCTCACATTTCAACCTTCCTCATCACATTTCAACCTTCCTCATCACATTTTAACCTTCCTTGTTACTTTCAACCTTCCTCACATTTCAACCTTCCTCCTCACATTTAACCTTCCTCACATTCAACCTTCCTCGTTATTCAACCTTCCTCGTCATTATAACCTTCTACACAACAACCTTCGTCAAACAATTAAAAAAAAAAACGAGCCTTCGTCATACACATCCTTCGTCACACCTTATACCTTCGTCGCACTCTCTTAATCTTCGCCACCTCAATCTTCGTCGCATTAACTTGTCATTTTTACACAGTAGCTTTACAAAAGTGTTCTAACTTTGTGTTTTCAAGTGTTTAATCAGGTACAGTTCTTCTGACATCAAATATGAGTAGTACGAGCCCTTGGGATTGGAGTACGGACTCACAACCATACCTCAACAACAACAATCTATTAGTGCAAGTCAATGGGCAATGGTGTCGAATCAAAATCAGAGCATTCAAAATCTTTTGCTTAGTGAGAGTGAGACGGGTAGCAACAATCGCCTGCCAAAATTGAATCACATGAATGAATTTCCGACATGGAAAGGTCGTTTCACCACGTACGTTCAAGGGCAAAGCAACGATCTTTGGAGGTGCTTCATTACTCCAAGCAACAATGCCCTCGAAGAAGCAGCATCAACTGCAGCGGGTTTTACTAATATGCTTGAAGATGACAAGAAAGCCTATGACTTAGAGAAAAAGGCGTTTGCTATTCTTACACAAGCGCTTCACAAATAAATCTATCATCAATTCTCTTACTGTGACGACACGAAAGGGTTATGGGATACATTGGTAGCGAGAGGAGAAGGAAATGCAGCTTCTAGAAAGACACGCCATGATTTATTGAAGAAAGAGTTTGAATCATTTCGATTCTTGGATAATGAAACTCTAAATGATATGACTTCTCGTTTTTATCATTTGATTAGTGAAATGAGTTCTTATAATGTTGCTGCAACTCATCCGGAAATGGTTGCACGATTTCCTGATGCTCTACCTCCTAAGTGGAGCTCATTCATTGAGCTTCTAAAGCATACGGGCGCTCTGGATGCAGCCAATGTCAGTCTTTATGAATTCATTCAGAAGTTGGAGCACAAGAACGAAGAGGAAATTCGGAAAGCTAAAATGATTGCACCTCCTCAAAACACAGAAATGTATTTGCCTGGTTTTGGTCCTTCAGCTAGTTCTAGTTCCATTCAGCAACCGAAGCTTCAAACGGCGTTTGTGTCCAATACAAGCTCATCACCGTTTCCACAGTGGAATCAAAGTGCTTACATGTCACAATCTATACCCCAACCTCAAGCCCAACCACAACAACAACAAGCCCTACCACAACAACAGCAAGCACATTATACCAACCATCCTTTACCCCAAAACACCAACACTGCCAGAGTTGATACTTCCAATCTTTCAAAAGTCAGTGTAGAAGTTGTAAAGGAACATTTGGAACTTCTCAACACAATGTTCAGTTCCTACTGTGGATTGGTAGCAAATCAAATTGGAAACATCAATATGACCAATGAAGATTATCAGCAGATAGGCCGTGATGAAATGGAGTTAATGGATATCAAGTGGGCGTTTGCAAGTGCTGTTAGAAGGGCAAAGGATTTTATGTCTCGAACTGGAAGAACAAGCTTGGAAGGCAAAAATAATACGAAGTACGGGTTTGATAAAGAGGCGGTTACATGTTTCAATTGTTGCGAAAAGGGTCACTTCAAACGTGAGTGCACCCGACCAAGCAAAAAAGGCAATCAGAATCCATTCAGAAATCAGACGAGTACTTCTAATGCAAATCAAGACAATCGTGAACAAAGGATAGTAGAGGTGAACAACAATCAGAATCAGAACCAGAAGCAGTCTGGACCCTCAAACACCAACAGAGCATTAGTTGTTCAAGCTGATGAAGGGTGTAATTGGTCTGTACAATTCGGAGATAATGATCAAGGAGGTGGAACCGCATGCTATGCAAAAATCATCAATCACATCAAGCATGTTCACAAAGAAGAGTTTTCTGAAAGTGATGATAGCTCGGGTTATAGCGGGAGCTCAGATGAAGAAAGCTCAAATGCGGGAGATTATCATTCTAAAGATGGATCTTTTTCTTATCAGACTGCCTTTATGGCAAATGTCTCGACCTCGACAAGTCAGGTAAATTCTGATCCTCCTACTCCTAGTGTTTGTAATGCTTGTGCTGAATTGAAGCTTGAATCTGAAACGGTTCATAGTCACAATCAGAGTTTGGTTATTGAACTGTCAAAGTGCAAAGAGGCAAATATGGCTTTAGTTAGAAACGAAAAGGATTTTAAATCTGTAATTGAAACCTTAAAGAAAAGTGTTTCCGAAGTGACCAAAACTGTTTATCATAAACAAGTTAGCATTAACGATTACATTAACATTGTTGAGGAAACCAAAAAGGAACTAGCCATTGCCAAATGCGAGCATGATGCAATCAAGCTCAAGTTGGAGAGTTATTCTAACTCCCGATTTGTGCTCGATCACATTATTGACGTTCAACAACCGAAGGGAAACGTGAGTGGTGTTGGGTATAAGAAATGTCCGCTCCCTTTGAGACAAAATTATACTCGAATGCCCGATGAGGAAGAAATGCCACAGTTTGAGCCAACTGTACCTCTTGATTATGGGGAAGTTACAACTGGCTTAGGGTTCAAAACGGACAATTCATCGGAGGGCTCATCTGATCGGAAAGAAAAGTCATCATGTTCTTCAAATCAAAGTTCTCCAACCGTTGAGGACTATGATTCTTCGGATGATGAACCTGATGTGAGTGATGAGGATAAATCTCTTGAGAAGAACAAAGGAGTAGAAGTGCCTTTTTTTAGAATCACATTCTGTGTGATCCTCCTACTCCTGTTGTGCAATCAACTGGTGCTAAACAAGAGATAGATCCTATCACTGAGACATTGTCTACCATTAAAAGTGATAACGTGTTGTATACTTTAGTCGGTGATGACAAAATTTATTCAAACACAGCTTTTCCAATTAAAAATGTCAATCAATCTTTGATTGATAAAGTGTTTGAAGATACTACCAGTAAGTTTTTGGAAAAGGGGATCCAGAGAGTTTCAGTAACTCAGTGTGATCCGATTCCAAAAGCTGAAGTTAGAAGAAAATTTGGAAATAAAAAATCACCAACGAAGCAACAACCTATCGCTTTTAAGGGTAAACAACAACAACGAGCTCAAAAGCCTAAGGTTACACAACCAAAGGCTGAAACAAAAGGAGCTCGTTTCAAGAAGAAAAACAAAGACATTAAATTTGTGGCATCCAAAGGTACTGATAAAGTGGAGACTTTTGAAAATAAGCCAAATACCGATTTTGTTCAAAAGGTCAACATTTTGAAACGTAATAATGATAACAATTACACTCAACACACAAATGGGTGTGAAGCTAGTACCTATGGGTCTACAACTTCTACGTCAGGTCGTCGATCAGATTCTCCTAAGTTTGTTGAAAGGAGAACTTGTTTCAAATGTGGGAAGTTTGGGCACATCATTAAAGACTGCACAAACTCGCCCAAACCAAATTTTGTAGAAAGAGCCCCTTCTGAACAAGGTCACTCACAACGTCATCCTGTTTCTCCAAAACATGATAAACGCACTATTAAAGAACAAGAAACAAAACAACGACGTCAAAACCTCAAAGCAGTTGAAAAGGCTTTAAAATCTGAAGTCAAATCTGTTAATAGGGAACCAAGTACACCACAATCATTAAAACCAGAAGTTTCAAAATCTGTTTACAAAACTCAATCTGGTAAACAAAAACAAACTTGGAAACCTAAATCGGGTGAAAGTTCAGGGGGAGGTGCTGTGTTTCCAAATCATCAAGAGATAGAAATTACATTTCTTGATTCTCAGGGGCAACCCAAGTCTATGAAGGCTTGGGTCCCCCTCTCCAACTAATCTCTGAGTGAGTGTGCAGGATGTTCCAGGAGGAACTATCGATAGTCATTGGATTGTTGATAGTGGAGTGTCCATGAACAAGATCGGCGACAAAGAAATTGTTGCCTTTGATGGAGAGAAAAAGAAAGGAAGACAGAATTGTCTGTCGAAAGAAATTGAAAGCTTCGACAAAATGCAAATCATACCAAAGTTTGATTGTTAAAGGCTTTGATCGGGTCCCCAGGATAGATTCAATCAAAATGTACACACCTGCAGCATGTCTGATGTTCAAAATCAACAAGATGAACGTGCAGTGTACATTTCTTCATGGTGTGATTGAAGAAAATGTGTTTGTTGAACAAACCAACCGGGTGTGCGGATGCCTTGGCATGGATTAAACAACCGCACACTACTTCTCAAAGAGAAAGTCAAAGACCTTCGCTGGTGCAATGTGGAAGACCAGCCGGACCCAGAGGTCTATGATCTTGTTGCTGTGAAGAGATTTCTCAGTAGCTACATAATCGACTTTGAAGTCCACACCGGGTGGATATCCAGTTTGGGAGAGCGCTCAGATTCCTTTCAATGCACGAAGCAGTTGCAGGATACGGTTTTAAATTCTAATCTCTCCTTTACTTGTCAATATTTAAGCTGCTTTATAAATTGTTATCCTCTCGTACAACACTCTTTGGCTAGACACGTTGGTTGATCTCGAATATCACCTCACACGTGATTGTTTTTAATATGAAACTCATCAATGTTGTCATGGTCCGCACCGATTACCGTCATGCCAACTGATTTTTTCAAAAATTCGATAAATCATTTCTGATTAAATTAATTTTGGTAAACGGCATTGAGGTAAAACATGAGTTCACCGACATCGGAAAATCATTTTTGTAAATATCTTTGTGTTTTTAAAATTTATCTTAGTTTGTTGATTTTAGGGGGAGTAAATCCAAATTTGAAAAATTCAAAAACATCAAAAAATTTCAAAACGCAAAAACATTGGAAAAACAAAAATGAGTTTCCTGGCGAGAAAAAAAAATGATAGTACATCAGTGGTCTGTCGAAATCTCTTTGAAATGAACTTAAAAATGGAAATATGTTAAGCAGCTCTATATAAGATGTATCGGTAGGCTCACAATCATATTAAAGTGTGCAGGGTGATATAAATCTTAAATCGACTGAAGACCAGGTGGGAACCGCACATTGGCATATGGTCTTAGTACCGAAATTTCGTTTGAGAGATTGCCGAGGTTCTGAGATATTCGGTCTTTATGCTGTTTTATCATCTGGGTATCATGGTTGTATCAAACCGTAAAAATAACAAAGACGAAGTCTAAGATCTTCCATGATACTATACATACGTGTACATATTGCATTCGACCTCAATAAGTGATCAACAATCACATGTCCAAACAAATAAGTGATAATATATCACAGCTTTCTTTATCCGGGAGTCAAGTTCGTCTCTCTGCTGTACGAAAGTACTGACCTGTTCACGGACTTGCTCTTGTGCCCTCGTGCATCTGAAAATCAAGTTCCTCATCACTAAGTGATTCTATCACATAGGGCTTGTTTTCAAATCAAAATAAGTGAGTTTCTCACATCTTTTATACGGTCAAACAGATGATAAACGGTATACTCACCGGTAAGATGAACTCTCGTGCATACCTTGATACGGGAATGTGTCGTTTGTGGATGAACACCGGTCTGTAAGTATAAATCATACACTAATCGTATCCCCTCGCCATGATTACATCTGATAAATTGAGCTTATGTGGCAACAATACCGATAATTGTTATAGGATGCTTATCTAAATGTTAACTAATTGAACAAAAAGAGCGTTTTGGCATGACCGTACACGGATATGATTCTCTTACCCTCGAAATTCGCAAAAAGAATGTCTGTAAATATTTGTTTACTGCTTTCAGTTTTGCATCTTTGTATATATTTATTTATTGCTTTCCGTCTTTACATTTGAAAAATGAAAAATTCCAAAAAGATTTTAGGTGTGTTTTAATTTAAAATTTATAAAAGCCAAAAAGATTTTGCTTCTAATTTATTTTTGAATGACCGATGTTGGAACTCGAGTCTATCCTACCCAAAATCCTGATTGTAAGCCAGAAAACAATTGCACCTTCATAAACAGTCGAAGTTAACAAGTTTTTGAAAGTAAGGGATTAAAATTGATCATTTTCTAAACTTTCAAACTGTTGTCGGTCGGTGTTTGATTGAGTTTTGATCTCATATGTGTTGTTTGATTAATTTGTCTAAATTCCAAGCGGTTGTTCTCATTACGTGTTTAGCTTTCTTGTATGTGCAGATGCCACATCAGAATCAGCTAAAGGCGAAGAGAACGTGTCAGAAGACAAGCCGTAAAGTGAAGACACGACAGTGATGCAATCTGAAGATTAAGATGATCAAGCTGCAGCTGACCACTCATCAACACCAAAAGGATCTGAAGTATTGAAGTTCAAAAGATTCACGAGCATCATTCAAGGGGGAGTTTGTTGATACACTCCTTATTTGCGACACGTGAAGACCTTTGAAGATCCTCCGACATGAAAGACATGGAAGACGAACCATCACGAGTAGCGTCCAAGGGGGAGTTTGTTGGTACACTTTATGTGGACGCGACTCGGCTTGGTTCGTCTCGGTTCGGTTCGACTCGGTTAGGTTCGGCTCAAGCCTGACGTCGCGACATTCCTCCGTCGTGCGCCCCAGAGTTCGACACGCGAAGCACGGATAGCCGCGAACCGTTCCCGCCGACACATCATCATGACATCACCATGATGATGTCATGATGACATCATGATGATCTCATGAGAAGACTTTACATTTACATCAAACTGATTGACGAACTTTGATGAAGATTCAACATGAGGAAGGTTAACCTTCCTCATGAACATACATGGGGAACCTTTCAAGGCTCGTCAAGATAATGTGTGGGGAAGTTTAACCTTCCCCACTCATTCCTTCGTCTCATGAAGGTTCGTCAAGTGGACAGTATATATAACACAGATGTTAATAGTTTTAGTCATGAGAGCATAGTGAAACCAGACAGTTTATCGTCAAACATTGTGTGTATATGTTTGATATTGTTCTCGTCCTTTTAATCCAAGTGAATCTTTGATTATCTGTTGTGTTACTCGCGTTACATTGTTTGGTTTGCACCGTCTCGGGGATTCCGCACCCGCGATTGTGTTTGTGATAAACAGGGAATAGGTTTTCGTATCGGATCCTCCGGGAAAAACGGACCTACATAAACCATACGCTTTTTTGGAAACGTTAAATTCTCTAACGTGTGCATTAGACCGGCTTTATTTTTATAAACAATACATTTTTTGTAAACGTTTCATGTTCTAACAAGCTTGTTTGAAATGATCATATTATTTATATAACATGGTTTAAGAATGAGTGTTAAAAATAAGTTTATTTTATATAAACTAATAAGCCTTTTAATTATTTTTGTAATCATTTATTTCTACACGAATGTGTTAGAATTGAGTTTTTTATACAAATTGATAAGTTTTATTTGGTTTCTGTAATCGTTTATTTCTAACGAGATTGTTAGAACTTATTTATTGATAAGCTTTATAACAGTTTTTGTAATCGTTTACTTCTAACAAAAGTGTTACAAACGGTTTATAAAACCGTTAAATTTGAAAACGATTTTTGTAATCATTTGTCTTCTAACATATTTGTTAGAAACGTTCATGGAAAACGTTAGTTTGGAAGCAATTTTTAATTGTTTATTTTCTAATGTGTGTATTGGAAATGACTTATTTATTTGAACCATATATGTGTTTATATTAAGTCGAATTAACATTTTGTGGAAATGTTAATTTTTTAACGTACGCGTTAGAATTTCTTTCATTTTAACATGATTGTTAAAAATTGTTAAAATACAAATGCTTTAAAATGTTTTATGTAAACATTTTATATAAGTAATTTGTTGTAACATTTATTTTAATGAATATAAACACTTATATTATGTTTTGTATGATTTAGAAATAAAAGGTCATACATTGAAGTTTTTGTTTGATTGGCTTCAAAAATTAAATCACCATAAAGTGATGGTGTAGTTGTGTGAGATTTACCACCAACTTTGATTTGTGATTTCAAAATCCAAATGGTCATGTTTTTTATATATAAGATGACTTAAATTTTCTAACACGTGTGTTAGAAAATGTGTATCATGAATACAATGTTAGAGATTGTTCATTTTATAAGCTATAATGAACGGAAATATTTTATGTAAACATGTAATTACCTATGTGTGCATTAAAAATAATGAGAAATGGTTTATTTTATAAATTTTATCCTTGGAAAACGTTTTATCTAAACATTCGATTCTATAATGTGCCTGTTATAACATATTTTTTCTAACATGCGTATTAGAAAACGTTTAGTACATGCGTAGTAAGACTAAACAATATAAAGTCGTTTGATATTTTAGGTTTTGATCTATGTTATCATAAAC
>JARYGA010032420.1:0-38345 GCA_030545235.1 Helianthus tuberosus | reverse complement strand
CGGTCTTACAAAGAAGGGGAAATCAGCAATTCATAATCGCGCGCCCAAAGGAAAACATAAATCCTTGCGCCTTCTTCCGTTTACAAAGGATTAAAATCCTTTAATCCATACTTCCGCCTAGATATCCAGACTTGAATATTATTTTACCCAGACTTGGGATTTTCTCGTCCGTATCCACACAGTAAGGTGTCACACCAGATTACAGCAGTAATCTTCTAGAAAGAAATACAATCGTGCACCACCCAGACGGTTATAACCGTCTGGACACGTGTCTTCACCACAAGCAACCCTGAAATCACAACAAAGGCATGTAATTGAAGAGTAATCTCCACTTAATCACTTTCCACGTGGCAATCCCCCAGCCATAGATCAAACCGCGATCCGTGTGCATTCACATCGGATCGGGACAACTTAACGAAGGATCAAAGAACTTAACGGAAGAAGAGATAACCGCTACGGCGTTAGCATCTTCCGTCATCTTTTCAATAACAGGTTTTCCCTCCCAAACTCCCGGTTATAAATAAGAAAACTGTTCAGGTATAAACTCAGATCACTCTCACTTCTCAAATACTTATCTTCTCCATTACCAATACTTATTCTCACGCCGGAGTCGGGTCAAGGAGAGAACCTTCTTCTCCCCTTGACAAGGCTAACGGTGTTCTTTTTTGCAGAACCATCGGAGAGGAAATTCCATTGCAACTGAATCAACCGAGAGAGAGCTAACCCCTTTTATGCAGATTCAAACCCCCTAACTATCTCGGTTCCGACCATTTAGTTAGTGTTTCTTCATTGGCGCCCACCGTTTTCTCAGTTTTTCTAGTTTCTATCTCGTTCGATTCAGTTCATTCCGTTTTCTGTTTTTGTACATGGCAGAAAATTCGTCATCTCACCGGCAACCTGGTCCTCGACCAAACGTCGGAAACAATTTACAACTAGAAGAATCTCCAGAACATTGGTTTAGCAGATGCCAAACTGCTTTAAACACAATCGTTATTCAAATCGCCAGATCTGATTTGTCAAACATCAAATCTGGAAAAGAAATTGATACAACAGTATTGGACCCACCAACACCACGTAAGGGGGACATCCAATCCAGCCAATATAGCAGTTATCAAAAAACAAATACACATGATTCAGGGAGGTTCGTCACGGAGGACAAATAAACGAAACTATGATCAACATTGGAGAGAACAGCAAGTCGTATTTCCCGTTGTTCCTGGGGGCCCTCAGGAAGAACGACCAGTAATTATCACTGGTAGATCCAGGGAGCTCGATGGACATCATATACGAACAGTGCTTTAAACAGCTTGATGCAGAAGACAAAGCACGTTTAGAACCAGTCGATTTTCCCCTCACTGGATTCTGTAATGAAGTTGTATTCCCATTAGGGCAAATTGTTTTCCCGGTGACCTTATCTGATGGCGAGCACTCACGAACAGTTACAGTCAATTTCATGGTCATGCCGGCAACATCACGTCATGATGTCTTGCTCGGGAGAAGGTCACAAAGGGAATTTAGCATGATCACTTCCATTCCACATGCTGCTTGCGGATTCCCGACAGAGACTGGAGTTGCAATACTCTATTCAAGCAAAGAAGTCATGTTCGTAGACGACGAACCACCAGCAAAGGTAGTCAAACCTTCGGCACCGAATGAACCAGAGAAATGGGTTCTAAACAACGAGTACCCAGAGCAAACCATTCTGCTAGGACCAGCCATTTCACCAGCAACACGCATACAACTGAAAGAATTATTGTCTAACAACAAAGATATATTCGCCTGGTGCCCAGCAGACATGACTGGAGTCCCACGCAACATCGCACAGCATTGTCTAAACATCAAACCATCAGTAGAACCTGTTGCTCAGGGGAGGCGCAGTTTCAGTGAAGAAAAAGCAAAAGCAATGGATGAGCAAGTAGCAGAGTTACTTAATGCGGGAATCTTGCGCGAAGTAAAATACCATACATGGGTAGCCAACCCAGTGATGGTACAAAAACATAGCGGCGGGTGGAGAATGTGCGTCGACTTCAAAGACCTGAATAAAGCATGCCCAAAAGATTGCTACACGCTTCCAGAGATAGACAAGAAAGTCGACTCTCTAGCATCATTCAGATGGAAATGTTTTCTTGACTGTTACAAGGGTTATCATCAGGTCCAGATGAAAGAAGAAGACGAAGACAAAACGGCGTTCCGCACAGATAAAGGCATTTTCTGTTATACCAAAATGCCGTTCGGCCTGCGCAACGCAGGCGCAACTTATCAACGCCTAATGGACACAATTTTCGAAGATGATATTGGCAAGACTGTCGAGGTATACATGGATGACCTCGTCATCATGAGCCACGAGGAAGGCATAATGCTTGACAATATTCAGCGCACATTCGACTCCTTGCGCGGCGTAAGCCTAAAACTCAACCCAACTAAATGCTCCTTCGGCATGGAAGAAGGAAAATTTTTGGGATTCATCGTCACAAAAGATGGTTTTAAAGTAAATCCAGAAAAAGTACAGGCTATTCAGCTAATGCCGTCACCCGCAACAGTTAAAGAAATGAAAAGGCTCGCCGGACGCCTAGCGGCTTTAAACAGATTTTTGGCTAATCACGCAGCAAAGTCTTATCCATTCATCAGTACGCTACGAAACTGCGCAAAGAAAACTGACTTTCAGTGGACTTCTGAAGCGGAAACCGCATTCAAACAAATGAAAGAATGTTTAATTCAGCTGCCAACATTGACAGCCCCAAAAGAAAAAGAGCCACTGATTTTATATCTATCTGCCGCGGAAGTAGCAGTTGGTGCTGTATTAATGGTAGAACGCGAAGACATCCAAACGCCTATCTATTACATCAGCAAAATGCTCACCGGCCCAGAAACTCGGTACTCAATGATAGAAAAGCTAGTCCTAGCACTAGTACATGCATCCCGACGCTTACGGAGGTATTTCTCGGGTCACGTCATCACAGTTCTTACCAATTACCACTTAGGCCAGATCTTATCCAAACCCGACGTGGCGGGACGACTGGCCAAGTGGGCAATTGAACTGGGAGGCTACAACATTTTTTACAAGCCAAGACCCGCAATCAAAGGGCAAGTTCTAGCAGACTTTGCCACTGAAGTTCCTATCGATAAAATACAAGAATGTGAGGCAATCCAGAACCCAACACCTGTTTTCGACGACAGAGTCTGGACCTTACACACAGATGGTGCCTCCAATGACGATGGAGCAGGAGCAGGTCTCCGACTAATCAGCCCAGACAACCATGAGCTCACGTATGCTATACGCTTAGATTTCAAAAGTACGAATAACGAAGCCGAATATGAAGCCTTTTTGGCAGGTCTCCGCCTAGCGTTAAAAATGGGGGCAAGAAATCTTGAAGCCAATGTTGATTCAAAACTGGTAGCTGAGCAAGTTAATGGCAATTACGATGCAAAAGAAGCTATGGCGTTGTACCTTGAACAAGTGCGGATGTTAATCAACCAATTTCAAACATTCAAAGTTAATCACATAAACAGAAGCGAAAACAAACATGCTGACGCGCTAAGCAAGTTAGCCGCTACCAGCTTTAAGCATCTAGCAAAGGAGGTACGCATAGAGGTATTATCCAATCCTTCCATTCATCTCAAGCAAGTAAGTGTTATAGAAATGGGAGATCCGTCCTGGATGTCTCCAATTATCTTGTACCTTCAACACGGGAAACTTCCGGAAGGAAAAGCAGAAGCTCGAAAAATACAACACAAAGCAATAAATTACGAAATGGCGGATGGCGTCCTTTACCGAAAATCATTCATGGGCCCACTACTACGCTGCGTAGATAAAACAGACGCGCAATACCTTATCAGAGAAATCCACGAGGGATTATGCGGGATACACGCGGGACCGCGCATGGTCGTGGCAAAAATAATGAGCGCCGGATACTACTGGCCAGGAATGCACATGGATGCAGTCGATCTATTAAGAAGATGCGAGGCATGTCAACGCCACGCACCAAAGACACTCCGACCCAAAAACCCGCTAATTCCCGTTACTTCCGCCTGGCCATTTCAACAGTGGGGCATCGACCTTGTCGGGCCATTTCCTGACGCGCCAGGTGCAGTAAAGTTCATCATCGTCGCGGTAGATTACTTCACAAAATGGGTGGAAGCAAAAGCCCTGGCCTCAACAACAGCAATGGTAATCCGCAAATTTATATGGGAACATATAATTTGCAGATTTGGATTACCATTGCGCATTATTTCCGACAATGGTACAAATTTCGCAGCAGACGATCTCCAAAAGTGGTTCAAAGAAATGAAGATCGAGCATAACTTTGCGTCCGTTGCGCATCCTCAGGCAAACGGACAGGTAGAAAGTGTAAACAAACAGATCGTTGACGGCATAAAAGCGCGACTCGGGACAGCGCGCAGAGGGTGGGTTGATGAACTTCCCAGCATCCTCTGGGCACATCGCACAATGCCAAAGACTAGCACTGGCGAAACTCCGTTCAGTCTAGTCTATGGGTCTGAGGCTGTCATTCCAGCTGAAATAGGCTTACCCTCACCGCGCATGATAGCCATGGAAAAACAGAACAACGAGCAAGAAAGGAGAATGGATTTGGACCTTCTTGAAGAAAGGCGCGAGAACGCCGCCATAACAGAAGCAATGCGCGCGTCCGCGTGTGCACTTTTGTCCCTGGTGATTTCGTCTTGCGCGATAACGAAGCTTCAAACGCTGAAAAGCCGGGCAAATTAGCGCCAAGATGGGAGGGACCGTATGTAACAACCCGCACTTCTGTGCGTTGTTACTACTCGTTACACTCGTTACGCCTAGCACCAGAGATTCGGATCATAATGTAACTATATCGTATATATCGCTATTCGAAGGATAATCGCATATATTCAAGCTACACTGTCATTATACTACACTATTATCATACTAACACTCACGGTGGCACTGAGTGAGGACCTATTCTACCCTCCTCAGTGGCCGTGATGTGTCGAACGTAAACAAATAACGCTAACAAGGACTCTCGGGTGAGTGCTGTAGCTCCAGTCGTCATGACGATGATGACAATACGAGTAAACGGTACCCCGTCAGTCTTTGTGGCACTACACGAAATAACGTTCACGATGACATCAAGAAAGGACCTATACTACCCTCATTGATGGCCGTGCAACGTCGATAACAATCGCATACTCGAATCGTAAACAGACTGTTAATTATCAAAACTTTGGATTATGGATACGTAAATACGACCCCTAGTGATATATATATATATATATAATAATATAATAATAACAATATATTGATAATATAAACTAATTATGGACATACACGCTTCGAAAACTATCAAAACGGTCAAAATCGGGAAATTCCAAGCGTCAGGATGTCTATCCGGACGGATGGACCATCCGGACGGATGGACATGCGCACGGATGGCCATCCGCACGCATGGGCCATCCGCACGGATGGGCTATCCGGGCCTGATCCCTCTTCTTCTCCTCTTTCGCCTATAAATAGCCTGCCACACCACTATTCAAGTGATGTGACAGCTCCTGTTCAACCACACGCGCACCAAGACCCTTTTCTCTCGATTTTCCTCGCGATTCCGGTAAGATTTCAACCTAAAACTTGTACTTCTACGATCTACACTCGAATCTACATCATTCTATCTTTCAAAACTCGAATTCTAACCGTGAAATCTACGGATTTGAGGCGTTTTGAGGTGATGTCACCCAGAGTTCTTATGAACTTCAAGTTGGGGTCTCATTTCACTATAAACGACTCAGATCCAGGTGATTTCCACATGTTTTAATGACAAATCTCACCTAAATCTGTGCGATTTTGAGTTAACCATGAAGAACCACCATGAACGGCCAGATCTGATGGAACGGGGTGATTCCCGGCTGTTAGAACGAGTCGGGATTGACGGAACTTCAGGTGTTAGTGCGAAATCCCGCTACCCTAGTAAAAACGAACGTATTTCCTTCCGTTAAACACTCGAAACAGTGCTCAGAGTGCGAAACAGACGTGTCCGTCCGCACGGACAACATGTCAGCCCGCACGGATGACACAAGTCCGTACGAATGACATGTCAGTCCGCACGGATGACATGCCAACCGCACGCACATGTCACCCGCACGGATGACATGTCCACCGCACGCACATGTCACCCGCACGGATGACATGTCACCCGCACGCACAAGTCAACCGCACAAGCAAGTCTGTCCGCACGCACCAGCAGCCCGCACGGATCACTGTTATCCGCACGGATAACATGCCATCCGGACGGATGACTTGCCATCCGCACGGATGAGGCCCAATTCAACTAAATGTGTAACTTTTCAAGGCTAATCTTGCTTAACCATGCTTCGTTTACTCTATTTCTTCAAGGATCAGTACAGACAACTCGTAACCGACTCAATCAAGTTGTAATCTCGCTAAATACGCACTGTGAGTATACTTGACCCCTTTTTAATCGAATTTTGGGTGTAACATATGTTTCTAACAAATCGAACTCATTAATCGAACCATTCAATCAATCGAATTATCACTTGCGAATAACTGTTATGCATAGATATACGTGATGCTAGTTGCATATGTGTTAGGGCTTATACTCGCGACGTCCCACCAAGACTAGTATAGTACTATTGCGCCCGACGGGGTCTAGTTATGCCATCGTACATTCGAGCATCGAGGACTTAGTTGGTAGTATCAGTTTTGTGAGTATATATGTCGTGTATTACGTTTATGCATATGGAAATTCGCTACACTTTTATCTACTATGCTATACTTATCAAACCTGTATACTCGCCAATACTTTTGTATTGACAAATCTTTTAACGTATGTTGCAGGTTAGATCGCAGACTATATCAAATCAAGCTAGGAAGTCTAGAAACTCAACTAAAATCTAGGTTGTCGGATTTGCATTGTTCGAGAGGATAATAAATCTGTGATAACTTACGTGATTGTATTATTTGTTAGTATGGGATAACGAATGTATTAAATATTATCGCAATATAGTTGTTATGGATTCTCTTGAGCAATCTGATTCGCCTAGTGCCGCGCCCCGATGATTCCGCCATCGGTTGGGGTGTGACAGATTGGTATCAGAGCCATAACTATAGGGAATTAGGTCAGACTCGACCTAGTCCGGGTCGACGTCTTAGAAATTGACCTAGTCTATAGTCTAAGTACCAACAGGCCGACTCGTACGAACCCAGTGGGGTTTGTATTGGGCTTACTTGATACCCTCGATCGAAATTGCTAAAAGCTACAACTTTGTGCGAACACCGCATACTACAGCTTCACACGAAGAAGCCTTTCCTAAGGCTAAAATGCTACTTAGCCTTCCCTAAGGCCGACACAATACACACTTTTTCGAAAATACTCGCATGACGAAACCGAGCGATCCAGTCGAGATCAGGTGTGAAAACCAAGAACTCTCAGTAGGATTGCTCACTCAGCGCATTTTTCTAGCACGAGAACCTTTCATCGAGTTAGGAGTGACATCCACATCTCGACAAAAGTCTCCATTTCTAAATCTAGTGGAACTCACGAATTTATTCGAGGAGCATAACCACAATTAGGAACGAAACTGTTAAGCCAGGGGTGAAACCCGTACCTTAATAAGTCGTTCCACTCTCTATATAATGGTTTTCAAAAGCTCTCACCAAGGACTCGACTATTGTAACAACTCGAGCCACGCGATGACTAGGAAGGCGAATGCCATGAGCTGCATCCCAGTGGAAGCATGGAGTCTTCTAGGTCAACGCGCGCGCCCGGACTTGTAGATATAGTTGGGTTACCTTGGGTAGTCAACGCCTAAACACCCAAGGCACTCTATTATACGACCCGCCAATTTTACATTGATTGGAACCTATTTACGTTTTGAAACTTCACGCTTTATCGAATTCTCGATGTAACGATTTTCACTCACTACTTTATAAACGCACGATTCGCACAGACATCGCAATCTAAAACGAAACCCGAATGTTCGCAACAAAACTAATGCATAATCTATCGCATTCGCTCTCGTTTTCTCACTTCAACGCAACCTCGCTTATTCTAAATCGACCTGTGTGTGTATGATTACAAATTACAACTATATAAATATATATATATACGTATAAACAAACAAGTCATTGTGTGAGAACTTAGGAAATTCGTGTCTCCTATGTGGCTCCTATGTGATTCGTATTACTACTATACTATCGCACCAAGTTTTGAACGTGCTCAATCGCAACGCAAAACTCAAAAATCATTATGATCGAATCTCACTCCAAGTCTCCTTCTGTCTAGATGCCTTCCAACAACTCTACTTCGAGAATGATAGCAAAGAGACGAGCCAAACGAAGGAGCGAAAAGAGGATTGCTTCACTTGTGACCAGGGAAGTGGTCAAAGTCATTCCTCAGATTGCCACACGAGTTCACTCTCTCAACCATTCTCGAACTTCGGAAGACGTTAAGACAGGAGAGCCGCAATCTACTTTTCTCTACAAGCACTTCAAAGCCTGTGACCCGATGGAATTCACGGGTGAAGAAGGTGCGACTCAACTACTCCAGTGGTTCGATTCTATCGAAGTTACCCTTCGTCAAAGCGGGTGTCCCGATAGTCTCCGTACTACTTGCGCCACCGGAGTATTTCAATCACGAGCACTCGACTGGTGGACCGCCGAACGTAACAAACGTGGGATCTCCGCAGCTTACGCTCTCTCTTGGAATGAGCTGAAAGAGCTCATGGAGAAAGAGTACTGTCCTCCTCACGAGATTCAGAAGCTAGAAAACGAATTTTGGGAAATCAAGCAAACCGAAGGTGACAATGCTGGCTACACAGCAAGGTTCAAACAGCTTAGCATAATCTGCCCAGGTCAAGTCAACACTCCGGGGAAGGCCATCGCGAAGTACATTCGTGGCTTGCCTGAGTGTGTGGGTGATTTTGTCGAAGCTGCAAGGCCTGCTACCATCGAAGAAACATACCGCTTAGCCGCAGAAATCAACAACAAACGATTCGTGGAAGGATTATTCTCAAAGAATCCTGTCAAGAAAGCTCATCAAGCAATCGCCAGTAATCCTTCAGGCGAATATGTTGACGAATCTTCTGATGGATCTACTGACGAATCTACTGACAAATCTGCTGGCGATTCTTCTAAGGAATCAGCTAACGATTCTTCTGACGAATCTGCTAACGATTCCTCGGACGGATCTGCTGCCGATTCTTCTGACAAATCTGCCGACGGATCTTCCGATAAATCAGCCAAAGACTCCGCAAGCGAGTCTTCAGACAAATCCTCCAACGACGACACTTCTTCGCAAAACACCGACGAACCCAGCCGCAAGCGAAAGACTTCAAGCCCGAACTCATCAACAACCGAACTGCTGCAACCGGAACCTCTTCGAGCAGTTCCGATGTTTCCAAAACGAGCCTACACTGGATCTCATCCTCAGTGTTACTCGTGTACCTATCATCATCCAGTTGGGGATGACTGTCGCTATTGCAATAACTGCAACCGTTACGGTCACTTCACCCGCAACTGTCGCATCGAACCGTGAACTTGAGTACAACAACAACAGCTCCAGCAAAAGTCTTCAGCATCCGACATCTAGCAAGTGTAGAATAAAGTTGTAATGATACGATTTTCGACGTTAATCTCTATGTTTTGAACCTACTCTCTTACTCGATATTGTCTCTATGCGTAACGTTAACTCTCGTCTCCATTTTCTCTCTCACTCTTTGATCGCCGCGCTTAGACTAGATTCACACACATACTACATACTATATCACGGAATAATGTGTTTTACCCTCACTACACTTCTAGAACGAGGTACGATAAACGTGCAAGGAACGATTAATCGCGGGTGCACACGGGATTATTTGGTTCAGTGCACGGTGATCATAGTGAATTCTAAAAGTGCCATAGCGTTTGACAAAAGGTGACACCAAAACACGGGATGAAAGTAGTAGGGGTCGGGCGAGGAATGCCTTACCATACTACCGAAGTTCCGTGAAGAAAGTGCCACGTGGAGTTAAACGTTATTAGACCTATTATACTATTGTGCTTATTTTCAACACACTACACTCAATCGCAAGGCGTAACAAACCGTATCATCGCAAGACTTGTCGTAAGTCTGCAAACGCAATACAATCGCCTCATCGATGGACTCTGGGGAGTCTACCTCGCAGGCAAATTGCATCGACGCAAGACTGGTCGTAAGTCTGTTGCAACGAATCTCGATCAAGCAAATAAACGCTCACGATATTGTTGAGTGAGGACCTATTCTACCCTCCTCGATAGCCGTGATGCGTCATAACGAAACATTAAGCTTACTCGAAACAAGAATCGAACTCGACTAATCGCAATCGCTTACCTCGTGTATCTCGCAACCCCTATCGCTTATCACGTGAGCCTATATCATTTGCCGTGTATCAATCTATCGCTATCGCCTACCGTTATCTGTGATATTTGTGCTAAGTTGGAACGCATGACCTCGCCTCACGAGAGGAAGCTCATATGGTTAAAACAAGGTGTTTTAGCTATAACAGCGGCCTTTCGTGGAAACAGGCCATGTGGGGTCTGATGTTAGTTAAATTCTGTGGTGTTAATCAATCGAACCGAACCGCGTAAATCGAAATCGCAAACCTCCATCGCTTGCACGCAACAACTGCAGCTTATCGTAATTCGATTATCATCACCATCATTGCTAGTGTTATGTTTATATCATTCGTTTAACCATCTAATCGCTGATCGCCTATCGTGTATAATCTACTGCCTATCGCTCGTATGGTATTAAGTACACATGACACCGCTTCACGAGGCAAAGCTAACCTGGTTAAGCACGGTGTTTCGCCATGTTAGCAACCCCCGTGGAAACGTGCCATGTGGTGTAATGTGGAACCTAATCGAAAACGCACTATTCGCTTCTCGCCTATCAACTCGCTGGACTAATCTATTCGATCCTATCTTTTGCTCGGCCCGACTTTCTATCGATTGGGCCAAGTAAACGCAATTCTACCCGAATCATATCGGCACACCTGACACTACCTCGCGAAACGGAAGTAATATGGGCAAAACATGGTGGATATGCCGCTAGGTACTTCCTATATATAAGTGTTTTAAACATATTAACGAACTTCCGTGGGAAGGTGCCAAGTGGGGCTTGATGCCAAAATTATTCTTTTCAAAAGGTTAAAACTGATTTTTATAAAACTTTTATTAAGACCATGGAACAAACGAAATTCCTCACAAGGTGGAGTTAGCATCGAATCAGCTTAGCTCCATGTTCAAAGGGAGCTTCATGAGTTCAATTTTTCCTTAAAACCTTTTTCAAAGATCAAAAAAACAAGATTTTCTGGAGATGTTGGTTCGACATCGAGTTCAACTAGAACCCATATTATAGGAGAGTTACGCAACCCTTATTTTCATTTTCGAATTCCTTAAAATGTTAGAAACTTAAACTTCCTTGCGACATCGGTTGACATCGATTCTGTCAACCGCATGTTAAAAGTAAAATTTGCAAAAGATTTTCGTCCTAAATCCCTTTTCAATATCTGAAACGAACGCTTCTTGTAACGTTGGTTAACGATCGACTCAGTTAACTCTACGTTATGAGAAACCCTTCAAATTACAATCACATCGAACTAACGAATTCTACACAAGACAAAGTACTTTGGAATGCCAACTCGTGGAACTAATACTTTCGTCTTTGCATCGTCTTCTCGCTATCGCAGTCAATCCCACTTATTCGAAACGTTCACGCTGTCAACTTACGGTCAAACCACTCGCTGTATCGCTACTTATACAAAATCAGCTCTTAGAAGTCTACCTATTGGATTAATTTCGGGACGAAATTTCCTAAAGTAGGGGAGACTGTAACAACCCGCACTTCTGTGCGTTGTTACTACTCGTTACACTCGTTACGCCTAGCACCAGAGATTCGGATCATAATGTAACTATATCGTATATATCGCTATTCGAAGGATAATCGCATATATTCAAGCTACACTGTCATTATACTACACTATTATCATACTAACACTCACGGTGGCACTGAGTGAGGACCTATTCTACCCTCCTCAGTGGCCGTGATGTGTCGAACGTAAACAAATAACGCTAACAAGGACTCTCGGGTGAGTGCTGTAGCTCCAGTCGTCATGACGATGATGACAATACGAGTAAACGGTACCCCGTCAGTCTTTGTGGCACTACACGAAATAACGTTCACGATGACATCAAGAAAGGACCTATACTACCCTCATTGATGGCCGTGCAACGTCGATAACAATCGCATACTCGAATCGTAAACAGACTGTTAATTATCGAAACTTTGGATTATGGATACGTAAATACGACCCCTAGTGATATATATATATATATATATAATAATAACAATATATTGATAATATAAACTAATTATGGACATACACGCTTCGAAAACTATCAAAACGGTCAAAATCGGGAAATTCCAAGCGTCAGGATGTCTATCCGGACGGATGGACCATCCGGACGGATGGACATGCGCACGGATGGCCATCCGCACGCATGGGCCATCCGCACGGATGGGCCATCCGCACGGATGGGCTATCCGGGCCTGATCCCTCTTCTTCTCCTCTTTCGCCTATAAATAGCCTGCCACACCACTATTCAAGTGATGTGACAGCTCCTGTTCAACCACACGCGCACCAAGACCCTTTTCTCTCGATTTTCCTCGCGATTCCGGTAAGATTTCAACCTAAAACTTGTACTTCTACGATCTACACTCGAATCTACATCATTCTATCTTTCAAAACTCGAATTCTAACCGTGAAATCTACGGATTTGAGGCGTTTTGAGGTGATGTCACCCAGAGTTCTTATGAACTTCAAGTTGGGGTCTCATTTCACTATAAACGACTCAGATCCAGGTGATTTCCACATGTTTTAATGACAAATCTCACCTAAATCTGTGCGATTTTGAGTTAACCATGAAGAACCACCATGAACGGCCAGATCTGATGGAACGGGGTGATTCCCGGCTGTTAGAACGAGTCGGGATTGACGGAACTTCAGGTGTTAGTGCGAAATCCCGCTACCCTAGTAAAAACGAACGTATTTCCTTCCGTTAAACACTCGAAACAGTGCTCAGAGTGCGAAACAGACGTGTCCGTCCGCACGGACAACATGTCAGCCCGCACGGATGACACAAGTCCGTACGAATGACATGTCAGTCCGCACGGATGACATGCCAACCGCACGCACATGTCACCCGCACGGATGACATGTCCACCGCACGCACATGTCACCCGCACGGATGACATGTCACCCGCACGCACAAGTCAACCGCACAAGCAAGTCTGTCCGCACGCACCAGCAGCCCGCACGGATCACTGTTATCCGCACGGATAACATGCCATCCGGACGGATGACTTGCCATCCGCACGGATGAGGCCCAATTCAACTAAATGTGTAACTTTTCAAGGCTAATCTTGCTTAACCATGCTTCGTTTACTCTATTTCTTCAAGGATCAGTACAGACAACTCGTAACCGACTCAATCAAGTTGTAATCTCGCTAAATACGCACTGTGAGTATACTTGACCCCTTTTTAATCGAATTTTGGGTGTAACATATGTTTCTAACAAATCGAACTCATTAATCGAACCATTCAATCAATCGAATTATCACTTGCGAATAACTGTTATGCATAGATATACGTGATGCTAGTTGCATATGTGTTAGGGCTTATACTCGCGACGTCCCACCAAGACTAGTATAGTACTATTGCGCCCGACGGGGTCTAGTTATGCCATCGTACATTCGAGCATCGAGGACTTAGTTGGTAGTATCAGTTTTGTGAGTATATATGTCGTGTATTACGTTTATGCATATGGAAATTCGCTACACTTTTATCTACTATGCTATACTTATCAAACCTGTATACTCGCCAATACTTTTGTATTGACAAATCTTTTAACGTATGTTGCAGGTTAGATCGCAGACTATATCAAATCAAGCTAGGAAGTCTAGAAACTCAACTAAAATCTAGGTTGTCGGATTTGCATTGTTCGAGAGGATAATAAATCTGTGATAACTTACGTGATTGTATTATTTGTTAGTATGGGATAACGAATGTATTAAATATTATCGCAATATAGTTGTTATGGATTCTCTTGAGCAATCTGATTCGCCTAGTGCCGCGCCCCGATGATTCCGCCATCGGTTGGGGTGTGACAGATTGGTATCAGAGCCATAACTATAGGGAATTAGGTCAGACTCGACCTAGTCCGGGTCGACGTCTTAGAAATTGACCTAGTCTATAGTCTAAGTACCAACAGGCCGACTCGTACGAACCCAGTGGGGTTTGTATTGGGCTTACTTGATACCCTCGATCGAAATTGCTAAAAGCTACAACTTTGTGCGAACACCGCATACTACAGCTTCACACGAAGAAGCCTTTCCTAAGGCTAAAATGCTACTTAGCCTTCCCTAAGGCCGACACAATACACACTTTTTCGAAAATACTCGCATGACGAAACCGAGCGATCCAGTCGAGATCAGGTGTGAAAACCAAGAACTCTCAGTAGGATTGCTCACTCAGCGCATTTTTCTAGCACGAGAACCTTTCATCGAGTTAGGAGTGACATCCACATCTCGACAAAAGTCTCCATTTCTAAATCTAGTGGAACTCACGAATTTATTCGAGGAGCATAACCACAATTAGGAACGAAACTGTTAAGCCAGGGGTGAAACCCGTACCTTAATAAGTCGTTCCACTCTCTATATAATGGTTTTCAAAAGCTCTCACCAAGGACTCGACTATTGTAACAACTCGAGCCACGCGATGACTAGGAAGGCGAATGCCATGAGCTGCATCCCAGTGGAAGCATGGAGTCTTCTAGGTCAACGCGCGCGCCCGGACTTGTAGATATAGTTGGGTTACCTTGGGTAGTCAACGCCTAAACACCCAAGGCACTCTATTATACGACCCGCCAATTTTACATTGATTGGAACCTATTTACGTTTTGAAACTTCACGCTTTATCGAATTCTCGATGTAACGATTTTCACTCACTACTTTATAAACGCACGATTCGCACAGACATCGCAATCTAAAACGAAACCCGAATGTTCGCAACAAAACTAATGCATAATCTATCGCATTCGCTCTCGTTTTCTCACTTCAACGCAACCTCGCTTATTCTAAATCGACCTGTGTGTGTATGATTACAAATTACAACTATATAAATATATATATATACGTATAAACAAACAAGTCATTGTGTGAGAACTTAGGAAATTCGTGTCTCCTATGTGGCTCCTATGTGATTCGTATTACTACTATACTATCGCACCAAGTTTTGAACGTGCTCAATCGCAACGCAAAACTCAAAAATCATTATGATCGAATCTCACTCCAAGTCTCCTTCTGTCTAGATGCCTTCCAACAACTCTACTTCGAGAATGATAGCAAAGAGACGAGCCAAACGAAGGAGCGAAAAGAGGATTGCTTCACTTGTGACCAGGGAAGTGGTCAAAGTCATTCCTCAGATTGCCACACGAGTTCACTCTCTCAACCATTCTCGAACTTCGGAAGACGTTAAGACAGGAGAGCCGCAATCTACTTTTCTCTACAAGCACTTCAAAGCCTGTGACCCGATGGAATTCACGGGTGAAGAAGGTGCGACTCAACTACTCCAGTGGTTCGATTCTATCGAAGTTACCCTTCGTCAAAGCGGGTGTCCCGATAGTCTCCGTACTACTTGCGCCACCGGAGTATTTCAATCACGAGCACTCGACTGGTGGACCGCCGAACGTAACAAACGTGGGATCTCCGCAGCTTACGCTCTCTCTTGGAATGAGCTGAAAGAGCTCATGGAGAAAGAGTACTGTCCTCCTCACGAGATTCAGAAGCTAGAAAACGAATTTTGGGAAATCAAGCAAACCGAAGGTGACAATGCTGGCTACACAGCAAGGTTCAAACAGCTTAGCATAATCTGCCCAGGTCAAGTCAACACTCCGGGGAAGGCCATCGCGAAGTACATTCGTGGCTTGCCTGAGTGTGTGGGTGATTTTGTCGAAGCTGCAAGGCCTGCTACCATCGAAGAAACATACCGCTTAGCCGCAGAAATCAACAACAAACGATTCGTGGAAGGATTATTCTCAAAGAATCCTGTCAAGAAAGCTCATCAAGCAATCGCCAGTAATCCTTCAGGCGAATATGTTGACGAATCTTCTGATGGATCTACTGACGAATCTACTGACAAATCTGCTGGCGATTCTTCTAAGGAATCAGCTAACGATTCTTCTGACGAATCTGCTAACGATTCCTCGGACGGATCTGCTGCCGATTCTTCTGACAAATCTGCCGACGGATCTTCCGATAAATCAGCCAAAGACTCCGCAAGCGAGTCTTCAGACAAATCCTCCAACGACGACACTTCTTCGCAAAACACCGACGAACCCAGCCGCAAGCGAAAGACTTCAAGCCCGAACTCATCAACAACCGAACTGCTGCAACCGGAACCTCTTCGAGCAGTTCCGATGTTTCCAAAACGAGCCTACACTGGATCTCATCCTCAGTGTTACTCGTGTACCTATCATCATCCAGTTGGGGATGACTGTCGCTATTGCAATAACTGCAACCGTTACGGTCACTTCACCCGCAACTGTCGCATCGAACCGTGAACTTGAGTACAACAACAACAGCTCCAGCAAAAGTCTTCAGCATCCGACATCTAGCAAGTGTAGAATAAAGTTGTAATGATACGATTTTCGACGTTAATCTCTATGTTTTGAACCTACTCTCTTACTCGATATTGTCTCTATGCGTAACGTTAACTCTCGTCTCCATTTTCTCTCTCACTCTTTGATCGCCGCGCTTAGACTAGATTCACACACATACTACATACTATATCACGGAATAATGTGTTTTACCCTCACTACACTTCTAGAACGAGGTACGATAAACGTGCAAGGAACGATTAATCGCGGGTGCACACGGGATTATTTGGTTCAGTGCACGGTGATCGTAGTGAATTCTAAAAGTGCCATAGCGTTTGACAAAAGGTGACACCAAAACACGGGATGAAAGTAGTAGGGGTCGGGCGAGGAATGCCTTACCATACTACCGAAGTTCCGTGAAGAAAGTGCCACGTGGAGTTAAACGTTATTAGACCTATTATACTATTGTGCTTATTTTCAACACACTACACTCAATCGCAAGGCGTAACAAACCGTATCATCGCAAGACTTGTCGTAAGTCTGCAAACGCAATACAATCGCCTCATCGATGGACTCTGGGGAGTCTACCTCGCAGGCAAATTGCATCGACGCAAGACTGGTCGTAAGTCTGTTGCAACGAATCTCGATCAAGCAAATAAACGCTCACGATATTGTTGAGTGAGGACCTATTCTACCCTCCTCGATAGCCGTGATGCGTCATAACGAAACATTAAGCTTACTCGAAACAAGAATCGAACTCGACTAATCGCAATCGCTTACCTCGTGTATCTCGCAACCCCTATCGCTTATCACGTGAGCCTATATCATTTGTCGTGTATCAATCTATCGCTATCGCCTACCGTTATCTGTGATATTTGTGCTAAGTTGGAACGCATGACCTCGCCTCACGAGAGGAAGCTCATTTGGTTAAAACAAGGTGTTTTAGCTATAACAGCGGCCTTTCGTGGAAACAGGCCATGTGGGGTCTGATGTTAGTTAAATTCTGTGGTGTTAATCAATCGAACCGAACCGCGTAAATCGAAATCGCAAACCTCCATCGCTTGCACGCAACAACTGCAGCTTATCGTAATTCGATTATCATCACCATCATTGCTAGTGTTATGTTTATATCATTCGTTTAACCATCTAATCGCTGATCGCCTATCGTGTATAATCTACTGCCTATCGCTCGTATGGTATTAAGTACACATGACACCGCTTCACGAGGCAAAGCTAACCTGGTTAAGCACGGTGTTTCGCCATGTTAGCAACCCCCGTGGAAACGTGCCATGTGGTGTAATGTGGAACCTAATCGAAAACGCACTATTCGCTTCTCGCCTATCAACTCGCTGGACTAATCTATTCGATCCTATCTTTTGCTCGGCCCGACTTTCTATCGATTGGGCCAAGTAAACGCAATTCTACCCGAATCATATCGGCACACCTGACACTACCTCGCGAAACGGAAGTAATATGGGCAAAACATGGTGGATATGCCGCTAGGTACTTCCTATATATAAGTGTTTTAAACATATTAACGAACTTCCGTGGGAAGGTGCCAAGTGGGGCTTGATGCCAAAATTATTCTTTTCAAAAGGTTAAAACTGATTTTTATAAAACTTTTATTAAGACCATGGAACAAACGAAATTCCTCACAAGGTGGAGTTAGCATCGAATCAGCTTAGCTCCATGTTCAAAGGGAGCTTCATGAGTTCAATTTTTCCTTAAAACCTTTTTCAAAGATCAAAAAAACAAGATTTTCTGGAGATGTTGGTTCGACATCGAGTTCAACTAGAACCCATATTATAGGAGAGTTACGCAACCCTTATTTTCATTTTCGAATTCCTTAAAATGTTAGAAACTTAAACTTCCTTGCGACATCGGTTGACATCGATTCTGTCAACCGCATGTTAAAAGTAAAATTTGCAAAAGATTTTCGTCCTAAATCCCTTTTCAATATCTGAAACGAACGCTTCTTGTAACGTTGGTTAACGATCGACTCAGTTAACTCTACGTTATGAGAAACCCTTCAAATTACAATCACATCGAACTAACGAATTCTACACAAGACAAAGTACTTTGGAATGCCAACTCGTGGAACTAATACTTTCGTCTTTGCATCGTCTTCTCGCTATCGCAGTCAATCCCACTTATTCGAAACGTTCACGCTGTCAACTTACGGTCAAACCACTCGCTGTATCGCTACTTATACAAAATCAGCTCTTAGAAGTCTACCTATTGGATTAATTTCGGGACGAAATTTCCTAAAGTAGGGGAGACTGTAACAACCCGCACTTCTGTGCGTTGTTACTACTCGTTACACTCGTTACGCCTAGCACCAGAGATTCGGATCATAATGTAACTATATCGTATATATCGCTATTCGAAGGATAATCGCATATATTCAAGCTACACTGTCATTATACTACACTATTATCACACTAACACTCACGGTGGCACTGAGTGAGGACCTATTCTACCCTCCTCAGTGGCCGTGATGTGTCGAACGTAAACAAATAACGCTAACAAGGACTCTCGGGTGAGTGCTGTAGCTCCAGTCGTCATGACGATGATGACAATACGAGTAAACGGTACCCCGTCAGTCTTTGTGGCACTACACGAAATAACGTTCACGATGACATCAAGAAAGGACCTATACTACCCTCATTGATGGCCGTGCAACGTCGATAACAATCGCATACTCGAATCGTAAACAGACTGTTAATTATCGAAACTTTGGATTATGGATACGTAAATACGACCCCTAGTGATATATATATATATATATATAATAATAACAATATATTGATAATATAAACTAATTATGGACATACACGCTTCGAAAACTATCAAAACGGTCAAAATCGGGAAATTCCAAGCGTCAGGATGTCTATCCGGACGGATGGACCATCCGGACGGATGGACATGCGCACGGATGGCCATCCGCACGCATGGGCCATCCGCACGGATGGGCCATCCGCACGGATGGGCTATCCGGGCCTGATCCCTCTTCTTCTCCTCTTTCGCCTATAAATAGCCTGCCACACCACTATTCAAGTGATGTGACAGCTCCTGTTCAACCACACGCGCACCAAGACCCTTTTCTCTCGATTTTCCTCGCGATTCCGGTAAGATTTCAACCTAAAACTTGTACTTCTACGATCTACACTCGAATCTACATCATTCTATCTTTCAAAACTCGAATTCTAACCGTGAAATCTACGGATTTGAGGCGTTTTGAGGTGATGTCACCCAGAGTTCTTATGAACTTCAAGTTGGGGTCTCATTTCACTATAAACGACTCAGATCCAGGTGATTTCCACATGTTTTAATGACAAATCTCACCTAAATCTGTGCGATTTTGAGTTAACCATGAAGAACCACCATGAACGGCCAGATCTGATGGAACGGGGTGATTCCCGGCTGTTAGAACGAGTCGGGATTGACGGAACTTCAGGTGTTAGTGCGAAATCCCGCTACCCTAGTAAAAACGAACGTATTTCCTTCCGTTAAACACTCGAAACAGTGCTCAGAGTGCGAAACAGACGTGTCCGTCCGCACGGACAACATGTCAGCCCGCACGGATGACACAAGTCCGTACGAATGACATGTCAGTCCGCACGGATGACATGTCAGTCCGCACGGATGACATGTCAGTCCGCACGGATGACATGCCAACCGCACGCACATGTCACCCGCACGGATGACATGTCCACCGCACGCACATGTCACCCGCACGGATGACATGTCACCCGCACGCACAAGTCAACCGCACAAGCAAGTCTGTCCGCACGCACCAGCAGCCCGCACGGATCACTGTTATCCGCACGGATAACATGCCATCCGGACGGATGACTTGCCATCCGCACGGATGAGGCCCAATTCAACCAAATGTGTAACTTTTCAAGGCTAATCTTGCTTAACCATGCTTCGTTTACTCTATTTCTTCAAGGATCAGTACAGACAACTCGTAACCGACTCAATCAAGTTGTAATCTCGCTAAATACGCACTGTGAGTATACTTGACCCCTTTTTAATCGAATTTTGGGTGTAACATACGTTTCTAACAAATCGAACTCATTAATCGAACCATTCAATCAATCGAATTATCACTTACGAATAACTGTTATGCATAGATATGCGTGATGCTAGTTGCATATGTGTTAGGGCTTATACTCGCGACGTCCCACCAAGACTAGTATAGTACTATTGCGCCCGACGGGGTCTAGTTATGCCATCGTACATTCGAGCATCGAGGACTTAGTTGGTAGTATCAGTTTTGTGAGTATATATGTCGTGTATTACGTTTATGCATATGGAAATTCGCTACACTTTTATCTACTATGCTATACTTATCAAACCTGTATACTCGCCAATACTTTTGTATTGACAAATCTTTTAACGTATGTTGCAGGTTAGATCGCAGACTATATCAAATCAAGCTAGGAAGTCTAGAAACTCAACTAAAATCTAGGTTGTCGGATTTGCATTGTTCGAGAGGATAATAAATCTGTGACAACTTACGTGATTGTATTATTTGTTAGTATGGGATAACGAATGTATTAAATATTATCGCAATATAGTTGTTATGGATTCTCTTGAGCAATCTGATTCGCCTAGTGCCGCGCCCCGATGATTCCGCCATCGGTTGGGGTGTGACACCGTACGTCATTAACGAAGTACTAGGCAAGGGGGCATACACCCTAAAAAGGATCGACGGGACCTCAGTCCCTCGCACCTGGAACGCACAACAGTTGCGCAGGTGTTACATATGAGCTAAGCCTTCAAAAGCGGAAAGCACATACAGGCAATGTATTTCTTTATTATGTTTTGTATTACGAGCCTTGCGCTCTTATCAAGGCAGACATCATCTTTACTTTATTTCTGTTTGTTACAAATTGCATATAATTCTTTTGGTTTTTGCGAAAACAATATGGTACACATTGTACACCTCATGAACAGTCTAAAGGCAAACTGACACGCCTTTATAGACAAACGTTCACACATGAGCACAATGCCATCTCTCATTCGCCTAACCTATTAAAAAGAAATTAAGTACATGCAACATATTGTAAACTAAACAGCAATTTACACGCACAGCAGTGCATCAAAATATACATTATCCAGTGTAACATAAACACTTCTTAACAAAGATCATGACAACGATCTTTGGAAATTTTTAGTACCAAGAACTAAGAATATTTACAACGATCACACCAGTGATCTTCAAAAAGAAGTTTGTGGCAACAAACTAACATAAACACCAAAAGAACTACACTGTTCATAGGGCCAAAACTCAACCGGCAACACGGTCATCTTCAACACTTAATCACACCACCAGTTTTTTTTCCGGCGTCGATACACCAGCCAACAGCTTCCTCTCCGGATCATCGGAAAACGGGCCGTCAGTCCATCGGCATCCAACACAACACCACTGGCATCAGCAACCCTATCTGGCCGGAAAACTTTATCATCAACACCGGCAACCAGGGAAGGGTCAAGAACAGCAGCTTTTTCTTCTCCGATAAACATCAACGGCGAAGAGTTAGCAAGAAGGAGTAAGGCTTCAACAGCGTCACGAACCTCTAAGATGTCTGAAAGTCGCCGGGAGCGAACAGAACTTTTTCCTTTCATCTCTTCCAAACTGAAACAAATATGCATCCACCACATGTGCATATAAAGGAACGATACCCCAGAATAAGACAAAACTTGACCATCATGATTAATGGTCAGAAAACATCACATCTAAGCGGCGCTACAGGAACTAGGGTCATATCCCCATTAATGAAGACTGACAAAGCACCATTACGTATCTCGATGTAAGAAATCAAGTTCTCGCAAATCTAAATTTTTTATAAAATGACGTCATCAGAAGTTAGATCATGATTAAAAAATCCAGCTTCCAGAAAGCAAAATCACCTTTTTAAAATATATCACGAATCTTCCCATACAAGCCACCTAAATTCCCACCAAAACTCTTTCTCTCGTAAGTCTAGTGCTCCACTTACTTGCATAAGAGCAACACTAGACTGGGGGGACTTGAAGGGGTAAGGTCCCAAAAACCTCATAAAAAGGATTTGAGACCATACCACAAACTAACCCTTTTAGCCTTTTGACCTTGCGCGGCCGCGCATCGGTCTTACAAAGAAGGGGAAATCAGCAATTCATAATCGCGCGCCCAAAGGAAAACATAAATCCTTGCGCCTTCTTCCGTTTACAAAGGATTAAAATCCTTTAATCCATACTTCCGCCTAGATATCCAGACTTGAATATTATTTTACCCAGACTTGGGATTTTCTTGTCCGTATCCACACAGTAAGGTGTCACACCAGATTACAGCAGTAATCTTCTAGAAAGAAATACAATCGTGCACCACCCAGACGGTTATAACCGTCTGGACACGTGTCTTCACCACAAGCAACCCTGAAATCACAACAAAGGCATGTAATTGAAGAGTAATCTCCACTTAATTACTTTCCACGTGGCAATCCCCCAGCCATAGATCAAACCACGATCCGTGTGCATTCACATCGGATCGGGACAACTTAACGAAGGATCAAAGAACTTAACGGAAGAAGAGATAACCGCTACGGCGTTAGCATCTTCCGTCATCTTTTCAATAACAGGTTTTCCCTCCCAAACTCCCGGTTATAAATAAGAAAACTGTTCAGGTATAAACTCAGATCACTCTCACTTCTCAAATACTTATCTTCTCCATTACCAATACTTATTCTCACGCCGGAGTCGGGTCAAGGAGAGAACCTTCTTCTCCCCTTGACGAGGCTAACAGTGTTCTTTTTTGCAGAACCATCGGAGAGGAAATTCCATTGCAACTGAATCAACCGAGAGAGAGCTAACCCCTTTTATGCAGATTCAAACCCCCTAACTATCTCGGTTTCGACCATTTAGTTAGTGTTTCTTCAAGTGGATAAAAATCAGCATGTTTTCACACCAGTTCCACCTATTCCTCCACCTCCATTTGAAACCACTGCTGGATCATCAAAGTCACCAGTAGTGGTTAGCTCAGATGATTCACATTGGCAACCTTCACCATTAAATGCCATTGTTCCATACCAAGGAGATCTTATCTTCTTGAAATCTCATCCACCTGACTGATGTGCGGTAAAGTGTTACTTATTTTAGGTGTATATTTTAAGCCCTTTTTAACACTTATTTTAGCCAAGTTTTAAATTTATAAAACACGATATTTCACTAACACTAAACACACATATGGGCAAGTGCACCCATCGTTGAGTGTAGTATAGCGTTGGTAAGATACCGAGGTCGTCCAAGGACACAAGAGCTTTTAGTACCGGTTTATCCTCAACGTCTAACCAAAATAAAAGTTTAGAAAAATGTTTTAAACTAAGAAAATTAAAAACTAACTAAAATGCTGAAAATAAAAATAAAAAAAACAGATAGACAAGATGAATCACTTGGTTCCGACTCTTATCTAGTATAACCTTTGATTATTTTCGCACTTTTGCACATAATTAAGAGATTATCTTAGTTATTGTAGTAGGCCCCTCTTTTGAAGGTGACGTTACCCTCACCCCAGTAGTTTGAGTCAGCAGGGATACAATCCTAAAAGGGTGGATTATTGGAAGATAATGAATTAAGTTATTAATGCAGTATTGTGGTAGGCCCCGCTTTTGGCGGTGACGTTACCCTCGGCTAAGTAGTCTGAGTCAGCAGGGATACAGTCCTAAATAGCCGGGTTATAGTATTAATAGTAGTTAACTTATGAGGGGATCAAAGAGTTTGGACCCCCGCCATCCAATACCGTGAAGTATTGAAGGAGGTCCTACTAAATTTGACCCAGGTCCATTGCAAGACCTCTAAACGCTGAACAATGGCAAGACCTTTACCAAACCGTTCCCTTAACCCCCGACCAGGTAGCCAACATATCTCCATATAGACCGTGGAGATATGAATGGTGAAAATCCTTTATTTTATATAGACAGTAAAATAATGCCAAGACACCACGGACAAACGATAAGGAAAGATCACCTTCAACATAAGTAACTAGTTATTAAAGTCATTAATACAAAACCAAATAAAAAGTGCAAAAGATTAGAAATAAAAAGTATTATACTAGACACTTTGTCTTCACCAAGTGATGTAAGATACTTAGGCAAACATGGCCTTGATTGTCAAGAACTCTTACGATCAATCTTGGATCCCGAGACGACTCACACACTCTACGATGGACAATGGATGATGGTGGTGGATGATGGTGTTGTGATGGTGGTGGGTGGTGGATGAAGTGTGAGAGAGGTGGTGTGCCAAGGGATGAGATGAAATGAATCCAAGCCCTCCTATTTATAGGCTGAACAGAGAGCTGGACACGGCCCCGTGTCTGTCTGACAATCTCTCTCCTCATTAATTGTAATTCGCAATTACAATAAATGCGTCTGCTGTACTTTCGACACGCCCCCGTGTCCGCTGAGCACGGCCCGTGGTGGGCAATAGAAGCTTCTATAGGTTTGTCTTTTCTGCTGCTTCTTGGGCACGGCCCCGTGCTGGCTGAGCACGGGGCGTGTTCAGTCTTCTGATTTCTCTATTTTGCTTTGGAAGGTGCCGTTGAGGGGTCGGGAAGTCCACTAATATTCCTTTTCTTGTATTTATGTTGGATTTAGCTGTCTTTTTGCTTCTTTTGCGTTTTTGAGCTCATTTAATCCTGAAAATACAAAAGGAAGACAAAAACACTCTTTTTCCAATATTAGTACTTAAAAAGGGTTAGTTTTATGCCTCATTTGATGTAATTTATATGTTGCATTTTACATACATCACTGACCAAATCATTGGCAACATCAATGAAGGGGTGCTCACTAGAAGTCAATCCCAAAACATTTGTCTTTTTGCTGGTTTCCTATCTCTCCATCAGCTAGTCAAGTACCAAGAGGCACTGAAAGACAACAGCTGGGTAGAAGCCATGCAAGAAGAGCTCCAACAGTTCAAAAGACAACAAGTATGGTAACTTGTACCACTGCCAGAGGGTGTAAGTCCTATTGGCACAAAGTGGGTCTTCAAAAACAAAACTGATGAAAGTGGCATTGTTGTCAAGAATAAAGCTAGGCTTGTGGTTCAAGGGTTCAGACAAGAAGAGGGCATTGACTATGATGAAACATTTGCCCCTGTAGCAAGACTTGAAGCTATCAAATTATTTCTTGCCTTTGCTATCAACCACAAAATCAAGGTGTATCAAATGGACATTAAATGTGCATTCCTCTATGGTAAGATTCAACAAGAGGTTTATGTGTGTCAACCTCCAGGCTTTGAGGATCCATTTAACCCAAATCATGTCTACAAGCTAAATAAAGCTTTGTATGGCCTGAAACAAGCACCAAGGGCCTGGTATGAAACTCTTTCCACTTTCCTACTATCCATTGGGTTCACAAAAGGTAAAATAGATAAAACATTGTTTTTAAAATGGAGAGGAAAGGATTTGATTATTGTTCAGATTTATGTGGATGACATCATCTTTGGAAGCACATGTAATAAAATGTGTGAAGAGTTTAGGCAACTCATGACAACTGAGTTTGAAATGAGTGCAATGGGTGAACTTCAGTGCTTTCTTGGTCTCCAAGTAAGGCAACTACAAAATGGCACTTTTATCCATCAAGGCAAATATGCCAAAGAACTGTTGAAGAAATTTGAGATGGATGATTGTAAGCCATGCAGTACACCCATTGCAACCAATAAAATAGTCATGTCTGATGAGAAGGATGACTTGGTTGATCAAACTTTGTATAGAAGCATGATTGGGTCTTTATTGTACCTAACTACATCCAGACCAGACATCATGTTTGCAACATGTGTTTGTGCAAGATCCCAATCAGCCCCTAGAAAATCAAACCTTATTGTTGTAAAAAGGATATTCAGATACCTAAAAGGCGCTCCCACACTTGGTATCTGGTATCCAGCTGATGGTGAAATTGAGCTTTCAGGTTTCTCAGATATTGACTTTACTGGATGTGACAAGACAAGGAAGTCCACTTCAGGAGGGTGCCAATTCCTAGGCAATTGCTTAGTGTCTTGGCAAAGCAAAAAAGCAAGCAGCTGTTTCCACATCCACTGCTGAGGCAGAGTATATAGTTGCTGCAAGCTGTACAGCCCAACTGCTTTGGCTTCAAAATCCATTGCTGGATTTTGGTATCACTGCCTTAAAGACACCACTCATGTTGGACAGCCAGGCAGCAAAAAATATCATCAAAAATCCAGTTTCCCATTCAACCACCAAGCACATTGACATCAGACATCACTTTGTGAGGGATTGCTATGAAAAAGGTTTGATTTCTCTGCACCATGTTCCAACTAAAGATCAACTGGCAGATGTGTTAACCAAAGCATCAGACACATCCACCTTTGAAAGCTTGATCTCTAGGATTGGCATGCTAAACATGGAATAACGGGCAAAATCCTGTTCTTCTATGCATAAAAGCATTAAAATGTTTTCAGAAAATAAAAAATTCATCCTGAAAAAATAGCTAAAACGGAATTTTTCATTAAATCCTTAAAAGTCTGCCATAACCACTGTTTTGTTCAAAAGTCTGTTCTACTTAAAAGTCTGCCCACTGCTGAAAGTCAACCCCTGCTCTCTCATTTCCTTGATAAGCACTGTTGTTCAAAATCAGTGTTTTTATCCACTGACATGCTATCCACTGATAGTAAAAATCACCCACTACCTTCATTTGTTACCGTTACAACCACTGATCTTATTCCATCAGTGGTTTTCATAAAAACACATGTCCTTCATTTCACCAGGGGTTGGCACGTGGACAGTACATAGTGGTCAAACCTTTTGTAACCGCTTCTACGTCAGCATTCACTTTTTCCTTTATAAAACCCTCTTCAAAACCCCAAACAGGGTTTTACTGTCGAATCGAATTCACAAAAATTCCTTTCTCAAAGCAGTTTTCATCTTCCTCTCTCAAATCCTTCAAATCCCTCCTCAATCTTCTTCTCCAAAATGACAAAATCAAAGTCGTCTGCTAAATCCACTTCAAAATCATCTCCTAAAAAGGCCACTCAAAAGGCTACCACACCCATCGAAATACCATACAAATCTTGTAACACCCTTACACGTTTTAACCAAAAGAGACGCAGCGGAAAATACCGACTCAAAAATTCCTTCTTTCTTATCTATATTACATACTTGGAGGTTCATTTCTAAAATGTCAAACACTTCCTTGAAAAGATTTACAACCTTCATTCTTAATTACGCATCAAATGTAATATATAAATACAAGTCATGTGACTGCTCTTCCCGTACAATCCTTGCTCTTTGACTCGATCTTCAACCTCTTAGACTTCATAATGATGTTAAGTTCGTGCAACCTGCCATCACCACATACATGCGCATCATTAATATTTGGTGATGTCATTTATAATCAAAACATACATAATTAAATGACCATGCCACATTCTTTCTACTCATGCTAATCCTTTCGATTATCATTCCAAGAACAATCTTGCATCCCAATCATTAAATCTTCATAAGGACAACAATAGTATACCTGCATTTCATTTCATTCTCAAAGCACTTGATTAGTAACGTTAATACACAAACGTATTGTAGCCATGCATACATGTATACTAGCCCTATTCTTTCGTGTACAATCAATCCCACTTCATGCATACACACTCATACGTATATTTATACACACACACACATACATTCATACAAGCTCTTACATACCACTTACATTCCCATATAATTTTTACTAACTTATCCTAGTCACAAACATCCATATAAATAAGTCTCATACGTACAAAATTACGTGCATGTTCATTTCTCTTCATGCTTACTGTAACGCCCTAACACGTTTTAACCTAATTTAACGCAGCGGAAATTTATATCTAAAATTTCTTTCATGATATTCTTTCTTTCACTTAAATACATTAATCCCTTTCTATAATTTAATTAAAAACTAACATACATATATCGAATTACGTGACCACATACACACCCACATACAATCCATGACTTGACTCGATCTTCAACCGCGTGCATTTCTTGATGAAACATCCATAACCCTGTACAACCTGCAGTCACCACATTCAATCTCATCATTAGCAACCGGTGACATAATACAAAAATATTAACACATGCATAATAAAGCGTCAACATATCATGCTTTCTCTTATACTCGCCCCTTCCTCCATCCATTCATCCACTCGCATCGGATTACGGAGTCAACCTTTACTTCCATTGTTAACATGCCTATACTTCACATTAATTCTCAATAGAAAAACGGTTAGTACCATTAGCTTCCTTTCATATGAACATGTCCTCGAATATACATAACTCATCTTATTCATTCAAGCATATAATTAAATACCCACTCACGCATGTATTCACTTTCTATTCATGTATGTACTTACAATTTACATCCTACAAGTATAACTCCTTAATTCATCTTATGCATAGTTCATTATGTAAGTCCCATTTCTTACCCAAACTTAATAGAATCTCTTTCTTAACCACTCCCGACTCATTTCCACTAAAACTTAACTTAGTAATAACAACGATTCATATCTTCTTACATTACATTCAATAATTACCATATATCATAAATACATTACCAAATAAAAGGGTAAAATGGGAGTCCACTTACATTATTTGACCCGTTATGAACAAGTCAATATATAAACATTATGAGAATCTTTCCACTAATCATTTCAACCCATTTAGACGGGTTGGTTCATATTCGCTACAACATCAATTTTAAAACCTTCTTCAAGTATAATTTCTTGCATCTAATCAATTTTAATCTACAACGGAAAATTGTACGAATTCATATTATCATTAATATCATTCATAAACCTACTAGTAGAGTAAACGAAGTTCATAAGAACTTACCGGGGTCGTGCGCTCCTAATGCTTTCGCTTGACTTGATTCTCCTCCTTTCTTCGACCCTAAAGGGTGTATCACATTTGCATTTAGTTTTCACATTATACATCATTTACACGCATTCACATCATTCACTCTAACGTTCATTACTCATATTCATATTCCACGCCATTATTAGATCTTTTAAATCTAAAATTCTTCATATTTATACATAATCAATTCAGCTCAAGCATTTCATCGAACACCTTATGTGCATACTACTTATCTAGCGAAATGTACAAGTCTATTAAGCACATCTCTACAAAAATCTTTTCTAAAGTCATGGCAAAACATCACCAACACATGAATTCTTCAAATATTCAGATTATTATAACATCATTATGCATATATTAACCTTACTCATCAAACTATATCAAGAATTAACACATACATCATCATCACTAATCATATCATCACAATTTCAAATGGGTTTCTTATCAAACCATCAATATAGTCAAAATCAAGCACATTATGACTTCCTTATGTTGAAATTAACTAACATTCATGCTTAATTTCGCAATACATCATGGATTACACATAACCCATATCATTACACATCACTAAAGCATAAAATTCAACTTACTTGATGTTGAGCACACTTAGAGGATCGTAAATCTGGATACATGCATCAATTTACACTTCAATTTCTCTTCTAATTTGATGGATTAGTAGTATTTAGGGTTTTGTTCTTCTTGCTTCACCTAATGTCGAACACACACACATACGTCTGATGTATGTGTTGTGTTTAGATATTTTAACTTTCATTATTCCACTTTCAACTTATGCACATTTGGTCCCTCAAGTATTAAGTCTTAAATATATATGGTTAAGTATCTATTTGCACACTTTAATGTCTTAACATAATTTCCTAGTTGATATTCATTTACGGGTTCACTTTTACCCCTAACGGTATTTTTACCCGTTCCTTTATATTAACCGGGTTTAAATTACCAAACCCATTTTTTTGGGGTGTTACAAGTCGACACACACATACGTCTGATGTATGTGTTGTGTTTAGATATTTTAACTTTCATTATTCCACTTTCAACTTATGCACATTTGGTCCCTCAAGTATTAAGTCTTAAATATATATGGTTAAGTATCTATTTGCACACTTTAATGTCTTAACATAATTTCCTAGTTGATATTCATTTACGGGTTCACTTTTACCCCTAACGGTATTTTTACCCGTTCCTTTATATTAATCGGGTTTAAATTACCAAACCCATTTTTTTGGGGTGTTACAAGACTTGTAACACCCCAAAAATGGGTTTGGTAATTTAAACCCGGTTAATATAAAGGAACGGGAAAAATACCGTTAGGGGATAAAAGTGAACCCGTAAATGAACATTTACTAGGAATAACTAACCTAGTTGATTGTTAATATCGTTGATATTAAACGAAGGGTTGTAGCCTTATTTAATTAAAACGAAACATGAGGGACCAAAGTGAACAACTTGAAAGTTGTGGTATTAAAAGAAAACACACACACAAACACACACACTTGTGTGTGTTCTGGATCGATGTCCAGGAGAAAGAACCAAGGGTTCAAACCCTAGTTCTTGAAGAATCTTCAAATTGAAGGGCCAAATGAAGTCTAAATTCATAATCGAACATGAATTAACGATCACCTTCACAAGGAGATCATAAGGTATGTCTTAAAACTTAGATTTGATGATCTTGTTTGAAGAGGGTTATGATCAATCCATGAATTTATATGAAATTAAGCATGTAGAGGTATTAGAAACACCAAATAGAACTTGTGTCATGAATAATTTCAAGTAATTGGGTGATTTAGAATGAAACCCATTTCATGAGTGTGAAGATGATGATCATGATGAACTTGTAGATGTTATAGTGTGATCTTGTGATGTATAAGGTGTTATATGATAAACTGAGATAGATAAACTTGATGTGGAATTTATGATTATGAGATGATGCTTGAATGTGATAGTTCATAAGATGAAATAGGGAAGAACATGCTTAAAGCACTTGTACCTTATGCTTAGGAAATGGTATGCACACCAAGTGTTTGATGAAATGCTTAGGAGAAAATGATAAGTGAGATTATATGCTAATAATGAATAAATGTATATAGAATGTGATGACGATGTTTTAGATAATAGATTTGTATAAGGAATGTGCTTTGAATGCATTACATGTGAGAAATTAGTTTGATAAGATGATATGGCAAGAAACCTTCATTAAAAGGTATGTATGCTCATGTATACTAATCATGTTATGATGAATGTGATGACATGTATGGATAGGAGTCATGTCAACATGGACACAAGCATGGAAGGGCAACGGGCCAAGGATAAACACGAAAGCTATGCTTGAACTCGGACGCATGAGGTAAGTGAACTCCAAACTTACCCTTTTGTTTGGTACAGTAGTTATGATATATGGTAATTATTGAATGTAGTGTGAGAAGATATGAATCGATGTTATTACTAAGTTAAGTTTTAGTACAAATGAATTGGGAATGGTTAAGAAAGAGATTCGATTAAGTTTGGGTAAGAAAGGGAACATACATTATGAATTAGGCATAAAGATGATTTAAGGAGTTATACATGTAGGATGTAAATTGTAAGTACATGTATAAATAGAAAGTGAATACATGCTTGAGGGAGTATTTAATTATATGCTGAATGAATAAGATGAGTTATGGGTATTCGAGAATATGTTCATATGAAGGGAAGCTAATGATACTAACCGTTTCTATTGAGAATTAATGTAAAGTATAGGCATGTTAACAATGGAAGTGAAGGTTAACCCCGCAATCCGATGCTAGTGATCGAATGGATGCATGAAGGGGCTGGTATAAGAGAAAGCAGGATATGTTGACGCCTTACTATGCATGTGTTAAGATTTACTTTTTATTATGTCACCTGTTGCTAATGATTTGATTGAATGTGGTGACTGCAGGCCGTACAGGGTTTTGGATGTTTCACCAAGAAGTGTACGCGGTTGAGGATCGAGTCAAGACATGGATTGTACGTGGGGGTGTATGTGGTCACTTAATTTGATATAAGTATATTAGTGTTTGATTAATTTATAAAAAGGGATTGATGTATTTAAGTGAAAGAAAGATTATCATGTAAGAAATTTTAGGTTTGTACTTTCCGCTGCAAGTTATGGGTAAAAACGTGTTAGGGCGTTACAAGTTGGTATCAGAGCCTAGGGTTGAGCGAAACCAAGTACAAATGAGCGAAACAAGTTGTCATAAAAATTTCTTTCATTACAAACGTCTTGACTTACTTGAAAGTTCGTTTCAATAATGTATTTCTAAGTATGTTAGAATGAATACAATGAAAGAAAAAATTTTAAGTTCGTATTTCCGCTGCGATTTTTGGTTAAAACGTGTTAGGGCGTTACAAGTTTACCTATGGATTCCGTCACTAACATGTAGGTAGATCTATACACATACATATATCCAAGCTTATTTCTTTCCCACACATACTTTGAGTGAACGTTCTTGCTCATGAGTGAACATTCTTGCTGATGAATGAACGTTTCAACTGTTGAGTGAACATTCTTGCTGACAAGTGAACGCTCCAACTATTGAGTGAATATTCTTGCTGACGAGTGAACGTTCCAACTGTTGAGTGAACATTCTTGCTAATGAGTGAACGTTCCAACTGTTGAGTGAACATTTCAACTGGTGAGTGAACATTGGCCGTAGATTACAGCAGCTTGCTACTGTTTCCCCTTGTTTGTTTGGCCATAAGCTACGGTTGATCTTCCGTAGCTTACGGCGGGTTCTTTCACTATAAACCTTATTCCTTTTTAATTTTCACAAGACAGCCTTTAGATATCCGAACTTCCTTCTTCCACATTTTTCATGCTTCCAAGACGTAACATGACCATAATTCAAGCCCCCATATCCTTTTACTACTTAACCCCAAGATCAAACCATCTACCGCATCACGCTATGTTTCTTTCTACATTTTGACCCGTTCGCTTCTACCGTGTAATTCCAAACATAGATGACCACCAACGACTTACCACCTTAACCTCATTTATAAATAAGAAGTGATTTTGGAAATCACTTACCTTATGTGTCCGTGTTCGTATCCGCTTCCTTGCCTCATCTTGGCACGTTAGCCTTTCGTGCTTGATTCCATCTCGACATGATCCCAATACTTTCATGTCATCGCAATCACATTCTTGTTAGCATACACACACATTCTAAATTACATTCATTCCACATAATTCTTTATATCGTCACATATAGCATTTATTGATATAGCATGTGCCTTGCGATTTCCCTAACATTACATTTGTGGCCAAATGTCTTACTATGCTATTTATGCACAGTTGACTTTTAGAAAGTCAACTGTCCATCATTTGAATTATTAAATTAACCTCATATATTCTCAACATTAATAGATTATACTACGGACATCATACACATTTCATACTCATATAGCAATATATATAATGTGCATCATATTACCCAAGCATAGAGTACAACTTCTAATGCATAGTGTTTACCAAATCATACAATTAACCAAAATCCTACATGTATTCCATTCAAAACATATTTCTCATGTTTAATTATCACCGAATTACATCACCTCCACACATTATACACTTTCATCCATCATTTGCATACAATTTCATCTATTAATCTCACCTAGGCATTTCAACAAACACTTGGTGTGCGTACTACTTTTTAAGCACATTGTACAAGCATCTTATGCTCATCTTCCTACTTCTTTCCTTCATCAATCAAATACAACTAAAATCAACCTAATTCCATACCATACTCAACCTATCTAACTAGTATTCATCACATACAACATACTACAACAAATTTTAAAGACGGATTGGACATGGGTGTTATACCCATGTCGCTATTTTCACTAACCCAAGTGGGTTTCACCTTCAAACATCAAATTACTTGATATCATACATAAAACAAGTTCTATTTGGTCATTCTAACACATATCCATGCTCAATTTCAATAAATTTCAGGATTGATCACAAACCCACTTCATACAAGATCACCAAATCACAAATTACAACTCACCACATGTTTATCTTGTCTAGATGGTAAGGTTTCTTCTTTCATGCATTGATTTCACATCCAATTGATCTTGATTTGAGTTGGAATTGCATACTTGTTCTTGTAAGAGGGACACACATATGCACATTCTAGCTCTTTTTTTTTATATAAACTTAATTCCATTCCACCAAGTTTAGTCCCTCAAGTTTGCCATTTTTCTTATTTGTCACAAACTTCCTTCCTCACCATTTAACTCATACTTTAACTAAGTTATTTAAAACCGGTTAACCCACTTCATGCCATAAAACAAGTAAACACATTCGTAAGTTAAACATTTGGGTTTTGGGGCGTTACAAGTCTACACCCCTTAAAGTAGGTTTCGTCCCCGAAACCTTTCTCATTTCAACTAGACCATTTCTAGACTTACTTTTAAATCAATTCATTCAAGAAGTTTTCTACAACACGAAAACACTTGTGACTTCTTAAAGAGGTATTATTCATGCATAACCATTTGTATGTCTTGTTCTTGCCTTCTTAACTAAGCATAAGACTTCCATACATTCACCAATCATACTCAACATTCTATTCTTGCGTTATTCGCATAAGTACTTATCACGAGCTTACTAATGCATCTCACTATTAGTATTCCTTCTAATAATTTCATTAACACATGAAAATTTAAACCATAAACATACACCTAATATGAACATTTAATCAAATTTATCACAACAAAATCACTATGTCATACTCCTTTATTCATATTTATCTCGGAAGATAAACATCATTCTACGTTTACTACCGCTAGATGATATTAAGTACACCCTTAGGTCAATTTTGATGCATTTCACGCATCATTCACAATGCACACATGCGCATTACTCGTCAACATTAAGTCTGGGCTATAATTCATTCCTTTGTTGACATTCACAAGTCAACATTCTACATTATGCCATACTCAAATACCATCCTTTTGTATGGAAGGTATTATTCAAATTGAACTTCTTTTTAACAATCATAATTTAAACATGTTACTAACCTTGCATTCATTGCGTAGACTAACGATCCGCAAACCAGCTCGACCCGCTTCTTCAAGAGTCCGTATCAAAACCAGATCGATCCCTTCCTTCCCTGTAATGACCTTCCACTCGTGCGCATCCTTCCAACAATTATATCCATTTCATCACTTCAAGAATTATACCGTTCTCATTTACAATTTTAACGGTTAGTACGTTTCATTCATTTACTCATTCTATTCGGTGTTTAACCACATAGATTTCTTTCATGAATTTCTCGCTTACACGATATAATACATTACACATTTCATTTCTCACATATAACTCTTTCATTTCGTTAATTATCCCGCCAACTTTTTCAGTTTGACTTTTCAAGGTCAAACTGCCACTCTTACTTATCGTACATGCGTTGACGTACATGTTTGTACTTCCTTCCAATTCAAGCATACTTACAAGACATTATTTTAGTTTCTCTTGTAAAAGTTTTCTTTCCTTGTAATTAAATAAGTCATTCTTCCGGGTTCTAGCCCGTCATTCATTCTGCTCTCATGAGTCGATTACTAACATGCCTAACATGTAACTTATTTAAAACTTCTTTCTTTCAACTAAAATTCCTGCTACAACATCTTTCAACGGTTATACTTACTAAATGAATCAAACCTTTCTTGCTAATTTACTATTACTTGACCCATAAATAACAATTCAACTTCGTTTGACTTTTCAGGAAGTCAAACTGTAAATACATTCTTACTTACTTTTTTTATCAATTGGCTAGAATCCATCCACACGTGTTCATATATGCTTTGCATATACATATACATACGCATTCAGTTAGTCAGGCAATATGCTTGATATGATAAAACTATAAATACGTTGGGGAGAGAAACACAATTCCTCCTTCAATCCTGTTCATTTACAACTCATTCTTAAAGTTCTATCCATGCTTACTTATGGATATGACTCCTTCCTTTCAAATCTATCATTCGCATCTTTTATTCGCATATGTTTGATCTGCGCTTGCTTACGGGTTTCAACATTTCATTTCTACTTTTCATTCTAGTAAGTTTGATCTGTTCCTACTTACGGATTCAAGCCTTTTATTCTACCTTTGTTTCTTATGTGTTTAATCCGTATTCACCTACGGATTTAACCTTTTTTATACTTGTCATTCTCATAAGTTTGATATGTACTCACCTACGGATTCAAACTTTCATGCATACTTTCCATTCTACATAAGTTTGATCCGTACTCACCTACGTAATCAAACCTTCATTCATACTTTCCATTCTACATAAGTTCGATCCGTACTTGCCTACGGATTAAAACCTTCATTCATACTTTCCATTCTACATATTTTTTATCCGTACTCACCAACGGATTCAAACCGTCATTCATACTTTCCATTCTACATAAGTTCGATCCGTACTCGCCTACGGATTCAAAACTTTCTTTCACACTTTTCATTCCTTTCACCCACACGACTACTTACTTTCCAATCCTACCAGACATACCTGTGATAATTATCATGGCCTCACAAGTGTCGTATGCTTCTTGCACACTGGCCAGGTGAGCAATCCACATACTATCCGCGTGCCTTCATGTAATCAACACCTTATACCCAGAGAATTGGGTTTCGGCTCGTGTAATGTTTTCAAAACTTTATCACTATATCATCATTATCTTTCATTTAAAATTTCCCTTCCTTCGGGAGGTTTTACCATCACCAATACCCACATACTGAAATTTACGTACCTGGGGTCAATCTGTCTAATTACATGCTTTGGTATTCATCCTAGACCACATCCTCGGATTATCCTCCTCAAACACTTAAGCTTACCTTGCATATACAATACAGTTAGCTTCTTTATATGAATACATAAGAACTTGCTTACATTCAGTTCTACCTTTGGATCTTGATCGAGTCTTGGATTGTACGGTTTCCATGTCACAAGAGCACACGGGTTTGAGTTCAAGTACTTACTTCCTCGTACTTGATTCTCTCAAACCAGGGCTCTGATACCAACTTGTAACACCCTTACACGTTTTAACCAAAAGAGACGCAGCGGAAAACACCGACTAAAAAATTCCTTCTTTCTTATCTATATTACATACTTGGAGGTTCATTTCTAAAATGTCAAACACTTTCTTGAAAAGATTTACAACCTTCATTATTAATTACACATCAAATGTAATATATAAATACAAGTCATGTGACTGCTCTTCCCGTACAATCCTTGCTCTTTGACTCGATCTTCAACCTCTTAGACTTCATAATGATGTTAAGTTCGTACAACCTGTAATCACCACATACATGCGCATCATTAATATTTGGTGATGTCGTTCATAATCTAAACATACATAATTAAATGACCATGCCACATTCTTTCTACTCATGCTAATCCTTTCGATTATCATTCCAAGTTCAATCTTGCATCCCAATCATTAAATCTTCATAAGGACAACAATAGTATACCTGCATTTCATTTCATTCTCAAAGCACTTGATTAGTAACATTAATACACAAACGTATTGTAGCCATGCATACATGTATACTAGCCCTATTCTTTCGTGTACAATCAATCCCACTTCATGCATACACACTCATACGTATATTTATACACACACACACATACATTCATACAAGCTCTTACATACCACTTACATTCCCATATAATTTTTACTAACATATCCTAGTCACAAACATCCATATAAATAAGTCTCATACGTACAAACTTACATGCATGTTCATTTCTCTT